>MU670079.1:11196-90006 GCA_026770625.1 Nicotiana glauca | reverse complement strand
CTTTGAAAGCCTTGCCCCCAGTTGCCTTGATTTTCGCTATTATTCCACCCTCCTTGATTATTGTTGTTGTTGCTCCAATTTTTATTGTTCCCATTCCAATTGCCTTGATTGTTACCTTGGTTACCCCAATTGTTGTTTTGGTTGTTGTTGTTCCATTGCCACAACTTTGTTGTTGGTTGTTATTGTTCCAATTACCGCCGCCTTGTTGCTTGCCCCAATTTCCTTGGGGACGCCATTGTTGATTCCCTTAATTTCCTCTATTCCCTTGGTAATTATTGACATATTAACATTATTCGCTTTGCTCATCATAGCACTCATTCGAATAACCACCACCATCATTGTTGTTGTCAAATTGCTCATAATTTCCTTGAGGTTGTTGTTGCCCTCTTTGACTCCTTTTTAACATAGAAACATTTTCCATTGCATTGACTTGGCACGGGTTTTGGACTTGTTGCAATTGGGCCTTCGCCAATTGATTCATAGTTGTTGTAAGCTCGGCGATAGCTTGGCCATGATCATGAAATTCCTTGTGCAAATGGATGACCGTGGGGTCACCTTGGGGCATATTTGCTTGACTTTACCATGCCAAAGAGGTGTCGGACATTTCATCAAGTACATTACATGCCTCTTGGTAAGAAAGTTTCATGAAGTTCCCTCCGGTTAATTGGTTCACAATGCACTGATTCGTGGTGTTGATGCCCCGATAAAAAGTTTGTTGTATCATTGCCACGGTCATGTCATTATTAGGGCACTCTTTCACCATTGTTCTATATCTTTCCTATATCTTGTGCAAAGGTTCCGTTGGCTCTTGCTTAAAAGCTATAGTCTCATCCCGGAGAGCCGCCATATGACTTGGAGAAAAGAACTTGGCAATAAATTTGTCTACCAATTTATCCCATGTGGTGATAGAATGATTGGGGAGCCTTTCTAACCAATCCCACACTTTACCCCAGAGAGAGAACGGGAAAAGCCTCAATCTCAATGCATCCTCGGATACGTTTGTCTGCTTGCTACCCCAGCATGTATCTACGAACCCCTTCAAGTGTTTGTAAGCATTTTGTCGGAGGCGCCCGTAAAATACCCTCTTTGCTCGAGCAAGGTCAACATAACATTTGTGATTTGAAAATTCCCCGCCCAAATTCGGGGAGGAATGATGGCACTCACATATCCTTGATTCGGAAGGACTCTTGGAGCCACTCTTGGTGGTGGCGGAGGAGGTTCTAGAATATTCTCATTCGGATTAACATTTGCATTGGCATTTCTACCTCTACGTGGAACTTGAGGTGCTGGAAGCTCATCTTGATCAAGATCTTCAACCTCCTCCCCCGCCAAGAGGGTCATTTCCATTGAGAGCCATTTGTACCTGATTGATTAACACAAACAAACTTAGTGAACAAAAAGGAAAGAGAAGCAAATCACAAAACTAGCTACATAGATAGTCAACACCGTAAGCTCCCCGGCAACGGCGCCAAAAAGTTGATCACTGCCAACTCGACACTACACAATGGTAGGAAGAGCGGGTCGCAATAGCTTTTACCCAAATAGTGGTTCGGGATCAAATTTCCACAGGGAGCTTGGAGTGGAGTTGTATTTTCTGTCTAGCCTAGAGTTGCATATGTGCTTCAAATTGTACTTCTAACGTTTTTGAGGTTTTTGTATTTATCACTACTGTTTTAAACTAATGATTAAGGCTAAACTAAGCTACAAGAATATTGCTAAATTGTATTTAATATAGAGAAAGGCACTAGGGTTGTGACACTACCTAGGTGGCTATTCAACGGGAAGAAGTTACTGAGGGGAGATTGATATATTTGGGGCTTATGCTATAACCGTTGCACATTTGTCCCATTCTCACACCTCTTAGTAGAGAGAATGATTTTGCCCAATTGGCTCTCTCGAGACCAATCGGGTAGGCCAATTAGACCAAGCAACTAGGGTTTAAGTAGGGTAATTACTCTCTCGAGGTTTAACCCGTTTATTGGGACTACCATTTCTCATAGGTCCATCCCAATTCCTTGTTGGGTTAATTTTAGGGTCATGGACTCTCTTTCTCAAGAAGAGTTAGACCCACTAAGCTTGAATCAGTGTTTGCAACCACAAATTCCAAATTAAAACACAAAATTAACCCAAATAACAAACACCCAATCTCAATCTCACCCTAGATGGCAACACCCATCAACTACTCATACTAGGGTTGAGCCACAACCCTAGCTAATGGGTTTAGCTAGACATAATTAAAGAAGAAACAGAAGAAATAGATGAGGAACTAAACATATTAATTAATTACTAAGTAGAATCTACAATAATAAAGAGCAAAAGTGCCAACAATGGCTAACCTGGCGTTCTCACGAGCTCAGCAGCTTTAGAAAAAACAAAACTTGACCTAAAAATGGTAAAATATTCTATTTATATCGGGCTGGAGAAACTAGACAAAAATACCCTAGCGAGGTTAGCGCGGACCGCACAAACACGACCGCGGCCACACTGGCTCTTTGACTTCAAGTTTCCATCCCTCTGAACTGACTGGCACGGACCGTGTAGAAGGGTAGCACGAATGCAGAAGGCCCTAGCGCGGACTGCGTGATTATGAATGTGGCTGTATAGCCTGCATCTTGACCAATTCACCAACTCTCTAAATCTTCTAATGCGGGCCGCATGAACAAGTACCGCGATCGCGTAAGCTGAACACGAGCCGCATAGATTTGACCACGGCCGCGTGGTGAATGCTCTGAATATTCACCATATCTGAATCTCCTAGTGTGGCTGCGTGCACTTTTGTGCGGTCTGCACTAGGCTCTGTTTTCCATCACTTCACTTGGCCTTTGATACTTGAGCAGGTTTCACTCTGTTCTGAGCCGATCTTTGACATTTCATCACTTTGTCGCTCAAACCTGCAATCAAGCACAACCTGCGAGCATTTTGGGACTATTTTCCAGCAATTTGTGTTCAAAACATAGGCAAGTAGGGGAATAAAACACGTTAAAATCCTACTTATTAGGTCCTCAGTCCATGGCATGGCGTTCTCGGGCTATGAAAATGGTGCCTCTGATTAATGACGCCGTTGGACAATTTGGCGATCTTTCAGCCCATGAAATGCAGAAGGTGGCGATCTTTCAGCCGATGTAAGACATAAATGAAAGGTAGTGGTATTTTAGCCATGCAAGATGGATAAAGTGGCAATATTCCATCCATACAAGAAAGAATAAAGGTGGCGATATTTCAGCCATGTAGATATAAATAAAAGTGGCGATATTTTAGCCGATGCAGGATTTAAATAAAGGTGGCGATATTTCAGACATGCAGATGGAGGTAGAGCTTAACCTCGAAAGGCAAAATGGTAGCCTTATGCAATCCAGAGAAATGCAGATGGAGGTAGAGCTTAACCTTAGAAGGAAGAAAGGTAGCCTTATGCAATGTAGAGAAATACAGATGGAGGTAGAGCTTAACCTCGGAAGGCAAAAAGATAGCCTTATGCAATGCAAGAAATGCAGATGGAGGTAGAGCTTAACCTCGGAAGGCAGAAAGGTAGCCTTATGCAATGCAGAGAAATGTAGATGGTGGTAGAGCTTAACCCCGGAAGGCAGAAAGGTAGCCTTATGCAATGTAGAGAAATGAAGATGGAGGTAGAGCTTAACCTCAGAAGGCAGAATGGTAGCCTTATGCAATGAAAGAAATGCAGATGGAGGTAGAGCTTAACCTCAAAAGGTAGAAAGGTAGCCTTATGAAATGCAGAAAATAAAGGCAAATAGTAATGAAATCTCTTAGCTGATAGATGATAGCTGATAGCTGATTGCTGTATTGTGGCTGCTGGGGATGTAGCGTACGGATAGCTATTCTAAATGGGTGATGATTCTGAGAGTTGTATTCCTGAAAAGGTATGAGTGTGTAATCGTATCTGATGATTTTATGTCTTGGGTACCTGTATCCAAATAAAAATTGTGATTTTTGTAAAGGGGGAAGGTTAGTTCGTCTTCCCATGGACCTCGCTTGTCCTACTCGGCTCTTGTTTTCATTGGGGTAGCGTCACTAAACAAAGCAATTTTGATAGTAGTCATGCATCATTTAGTAAAAAATATAACGTAAATACATAATTAAAAATAGTTTTCTTTAGATGAAACGGCGACTGCGATGCGGTTCAAGACATTGCAACTTCTCTTACTCCAGAATTTTGAGGGTCCTCCTCAAAATTCTGCCCCAGTTTACTGTGCTGGTGCTTCTGCCGGCTGCGTGCGATGAATGGCTGAAAATCAACTTCGGAATTTTGATGGTCCTCCTCAAGATTCTGTCCCAGTTTCCAATGGCGGGAAAAATGAAAATTTTATTAAATTGTAACCGAACCCATAGGGCTACCTATGTATCCCCTCTTAAATAGGAATCAGGTCAGGTGTAGTTCAAATTACATCATAAAGAAATCATAAATGGCTATACATAGTATCGCTTGACTGCATCTGAATTGATCGACTTCGGCCAAACTTCTCCGTCCATTTCTGCAAGTATGATGGCTCCTCCTGTTAGAACCCAGTGAACCATGTACGGACCCTTCCAGTTGGGAGAGAATTTCCCCTATCTTGATGTGGGAAGATTTTCTTCAACACTAGCTATCCCGATGTGGATCGTCTTGGCTTGACTCTTTTTTTGAAGGCTCTGGACATTCTGTTCTAATAAAGTTGACAATGACAAACTACATTCATTATCTTCCCATCTATAAGAGCTAACTGCTCGTAGCGACTCTTTACCCATTCTGTATCGTCGAGGTCTATTTCCTGTATGATCCTCATGGAAGGAATTTCTACCTCAGCGGGAATGACTGCCTCTGTACCATAAACCAACATATAGGGAGTTGCCCCGGTTGATGTGCAAACTGTGGTGCGGTATCAAAATAAAGCAAATGATAACTTCTCATGCCACTGCTTATGCTTTTCTATCATTTTCCTCTGTATCTTCTTGATATTCTTGTTGGCCGCTTCTACAGCCCCATTCATCTGAGGTCTGTAGGCTGTAGAATTTTTATGTTTGATCTTGAATGTTTCACATATTTCTTTCATCAGGTCACTGTTAAGATTGGGACCATTATCAATAATGATCGACTCTGGGATGCCGAATCGACAAACGATAAGATCGCGGACAAAGTCTGCCATGACTTTCTTAGTCAATGCCTTGTATGATGATACTTCAACCCATTTGGTAAAATAATCAATTGCCACTAGAATGAACCGGTGCCCGTTTGATGCGGCGGGCTCAATAGGTCCGATAACATCCATTCCCCAAGTGGCCAATGGCCACAGTAAGCTTGTTGTAGTAAGCTCGTTTGGAGGCACCTTTATCATGTCTGCATGTATCTGACAGCGATGGTACTTTCAGACATATTGGATACAGTCCGTTTCTATAGTCATCCAAAAATAACCTGCTTGGAGTATCTTCTTGGCTGAGACAAAACCGTTCATATGTGGACCGCAGGTCTCGGCATGGATTTACTCTAGTAGTTTAGATGCTTCCTTTGCGTCGACACACCTTTGTAACCCCAGATCAGGAGTCCTCCTATATAGGATTTCTCTGTTGTGAAAGAAAGTGTTGGATAATCTCCAAAGTGTACACTTCTGAGTGGGATTTGCGAGCTCTAGGTATTCTCCTTTTGCCAAATATTCCTTGATATCATGAAACCAAGGTTTTCCATCTGCTTCTTCTTCGACATGAGCACAGTAAGCTGGTTGGTCCTGAATCTTTACCAGAATGGGATCTATAAAGTTCTTATCTGGATGTTGAATCATAGATGACATGGTAGCCAATGCGTCGGCAAACTCATTCTGGACTCTAGGGACATGCTGAAACTCCGTCTTTGTGAATCTCTTCCTTAAATCCTATACATGATGCAGATAAGGGAGTATCTTGGAATTCTTGGTTGCCTATTCTTCTCGGACCTGATGTATAAGCAGGTTTGAATCTCCGATCACTAGCAACTCTTGAACGTTCATGTCAATGGCCAACTTGAGCCCTAAGATACAGGCTTCGTATTTGGCCATGTTGTTGGTGCATGGGAATCTGAGCTTCACAGACACCAGATAATGCTGACAGGTTTCTGATAATAGGACTGCTCCTATGCCAACTCCTTTGAAGTTTGCTACTCCGTCGAAAAATATTCTCCAACCGTCATAGGAATCTGCAATGTCTTCTCCTATGAAAGACACTTCTTCGTCAGGAAAATATGTCTTTAGAGGCTCGTATTCTCCATCCACGGGATTTTCAGCAAGATGATTTACTAGTGCTTGTCCTTTGATTACCTCGATCTCTTTGTGTATCATGTCATGGAAAATAGTAGTCATGGCCCTCATGTAGGTGGTCCCGGCATTCTTTAACCCAAATGGCATAATCTTTTAACAATACATCCCCCACGACATAATGAAAGTCATTTTATCCGCATCTTCCTCATCTATCCATATCTGATGATACCCAGCAAAATAATCGACGAATGACTGCAATTCATGCTTGGCGCAGTTGTCAATTAGAATATATATGTTTGGCAAGGGGAAGAAGAGAGATATTTATAATAAACTAAAATGCTTTGATAAATTTCATAATTGTTTTGAACATTGGAGCTCTTATTTTGAAATTAAAATGCGGAAATAAAGTCAACTAGAAAAAAATAAAGATGATACATGGTGCTTTGTTCAGCCTTGCTACCCCGACGCTTTTTGGTCCCTGGTGGTTTTGCTGGACCAATTGTTGAGGCGTGCTCCTTGGCTCACGGCTTTTATGGAAGGGCCTTCCTCCCCCTCCTCCTCGAAAATGACACAACAATCCATATTATCATCTTCCAAAAACTAATTCCTCATTGCCGCCAGTGCTTCCTCTTCTTCTAACCCATATATGACATCGGCTGGCTGGAAAGTCTGCTCCAAGCAAGGTATCGGATGCTCCAGCGGGTAGTAGGGACTGCGCCATGGTGGCGACCAGTGGTTGAACTCCTCCCAAGTGTATTCATATCCCAAACTAAAAGTGGTACCATGTTTCTTCAGCATGATAGGTTTGGTGATTCCCTAGAAGTTCTTGCCAAGTCCCTTGCCAGGTTCATATCTGCACCAATTTAGTATACTTTCAATTTTGTTATCCTACCATTTATCTTTGTCCATGGTGTTGACTCGCTCGATGTGATGGTAGGTTTCTCTACCTATTTTCCTTCTTCCTCCGATCGTCGGGATGGTCTGGCGACTGTATATGGGATTGCTACCGTCGCCATGAATAGTCACCTCTTGGTGATTCTGCTCAAACTTCACTGCTTGGTGTAGGGTTAATGCTACAGCTCCAGCGGTATGGATCAAGGGTCGTCCCAATAGCAAGTTGTAAGATACTGGGACGTCTATGATTTGAAAGTCAACGTTGAACCAAGTTGGTCCCATTTGCAGACAAATTGATTTCCCCAATAGTGGACCTTTGGGAACCATCAAAAGCTTTGACATTGATGGATCCATCCTTGATCTCATGTAATCTCTTTCTCAATGTTCTGAGAGTCACCAATGGGCAAATATTGATGCTGGACCCTCCGTCAATCAGAATCCTGGTGATGAAATAATCCTTGCACTGTACAGTGATGTGCAGTGCTTTGGTGTGGCTTAGCCCTTCCGGTGGCAGCTCATCTTCATGGAAAGTGATTTTGTGACTTTCCAATACTTGCCCCACCATGTTTTCCATTTCTCCTCCAGTTATGTTGCTGGGTACATATGCCTCACTCAGTATCTTTAATAGGCATTCTTATGTGCATCGAAGCTTTGCAGCAGATCTAGGATGGAGATCTATGCCGATGTTTTATTCAGTTGATCAATGATTGAGTACTCCTTTTCTTTTATCTTCCTCCAGAGATCATCAGGCCCAGTTTTAATAGGCCGTCCAGAGGCCTGCTTACTCAATTCAGCTAAATGTTCCGGAGTATAAACCCTACCGGTTCTTGTCATACCATGTGCCGCAACTGCTTCTCCAGTTTTGGCTTTTTCTTTTCTCCTTGCCTCGGCTGTGTAATCCCAAGGTATGGCCTTCGTATGTAATGGCGCTATGGCTGACATTGCCACTGGGATGGGTACCCTTGCTTTGGAAGGTAATACAACAACTTCAAATGGCATAGGTTCCTTCGAACTCAAGTGGTATGGACATGTTCACTTCAGCGTCTCTAGAGGGCTGGATCTGGACTACAATCGGATTAAGTGTGACCATTTGTTTCTTTGGCTCGTCACCTTCAACGATCAATCCGATTGATCCTTTGGGGTCCCAATCATCTTCTATCTCTATCAGGTGAATGCCTCTGCCTTTGTGGTCAGGCAGAGTGTTGTTGCAGACATTCGAGCAGGTTCCTTTGCCACGATGATCTTATTGTCGATCAAAGCTGGGATCTTATCCTTCAGAGAGCGGCACTCGTCAATGATATGCCCCTTCATGCAGAAATGGTATGCACATGTTTTTTTCGAGTTGACCCATTGGGAAGGATTTTCTAGAGTTATGGTAGGGATAGGGGTGACGTAACCAGCAACTTTGAGCCTTTCATACAGCTGGTCGATAGGTTCGGCAATGGTGGTATATTGTTTGGAAGGTTTGCGGTCGAAGTTTGGTCGGGGTCTAGGGTAATTTTTGTGAGGTGATTGATAGTGAGCTTGTTGGGTGTTGTAGGCTTGGTAGATGTGTGTGGGTTGGGAGTGTTTTGGTGAAGTAGGCTGATATGTGGGAGGTGGAGATGATTGGTAAGTAGGTGCGTGGAGCTTGGTAAGAGGGCAAAGGTGCTTGGTAATTTGAGGTAGGTTGATATGTAGGAGGGGGTATTGGGTAGGTTTGGTATTTTATTGGGGATTTTGTTCTCTGTGAAACCATCACGGCACCCATATCCCTTTTCTTGGACGTGCCACCAAACTATAGAGCCTTGTTGATAGCCTATAATGCTTCAAAGTTAGTGACCATACCACTTTTGATACCTTCCTCAATCCTCTCCCCTAGCTTGATGATGTCGGAAAATTTCTGGCCTTCGATCAACATTAACCTTTCGTAGTTGTGAGCACGTGATTTTTTCCCTAAGCTAATTATTCCCAAAAATTCAAACAAAATATTTTTTTTAATTATTTTACAATTTTTATGAATTTGTGTTATTTTCTGGTAATTGTTGCATTTTATCTGTGCATTTTAGTTTATATGAAAAATACAAAAATACATTTGGCATTTGTTTGAGATTTAATTTCACATTTTAGGATTAAGTAATAGTTTAAATTGCTTGAAAATAAAGAAAATAACAAAAATAGCCCATTTTTACATTTTTAGTCGTTAATTGTTAAATAGGTTTTAAACAATTTTAGAAAATTAACTAGCTTAGTTTGGCAAATAAACTAGGTTTTATTTCTAATTTTTGCCTTTTTATAAAATACATAAAAATACAAAAGTAATAAAAAAGAGATAAATAATTAAAAGAAATGAAAAGAGAAAGCAAGTTAGAAGAGGTGATCTTCTAAAAGACCAAATTTGGGCCAATTTCGGTCAATTCCATAGCCCAAAACCAAGTCACCCCAGTACAAGCCCAATCCCAAAAATACACGGTCCAGCCCCCCTTCAGCAAAACGACGTCGTTTTGGCTCCATTAAATTTAGGCCATTCATTAATTCCATCCAACGGCCCAGACCTATTTAGGGAAATTACATAAAAATGTAATGAAACCATATCAGTTATAGAGACAAAATGATCGCTTCCTCGTACCATTGTTTCACCGCCGCCGACCACCGCCGGAAATCGCCTCCGCCGCCGGCGGAGCTCCAAACGGTCCCAAAATTTCACCATGAACTCCCCTTCTCCTCCTCTATCTGAATCCCCTATCCATGTCCCTCGAATCCCATCCCAGGCTCTCGAATCTTGAATCTAAATTTTCCGGCCAAAACACAACCTTGTCCAAATCGGCTCAAATTCACACCCTGCAGTCCCCATGACCCCCTCAGCTTGAATCTCAGGCCAAAAGCTCTCGAATCTCATCGGGCTGTCTCCAATTTCACATCTAGGGTTTTCGAGTTTTCCGCCTGTTTGGAGTTTCAATAATTCTGAGGATTTTGGTTAATGTTATACGTTTGTTTTGGACAAAATGAACCTATAACATCAATTAGAGTTCAATTCCAGAAATCAATTAAGTTTGAAGACCAAATCAGTAAGCCCTTTTCTCATTTTTGGTTTCGATTTAGTTTGATTCATGTTCTATTTGTTAATTAAGGGTCGTTTTAGTTTCCGGATATTCTAATTGGTAGTTCGTTTTCAATGCAATTCTGTCAGTTAATTAGCAAATGTCTAGGTTAATTTCTATTTTAGCTCTGTTGATTTTCGTCCTATTTAGCTATAAATGGTTAACTGTTAGTTTTATTGATTAGGTGTCAATTTGATTTCAATTAGCTCAGATTGTTTAACTTGTTTGAATGTCTTTCTTGTAAATTGATTTTTTCTTCTTAGAATTTTAGTTCAATATTGGTTCTAACATGTTTTGAAATGGTTTGATTATCGGCTGATTGGGTTAATACTTGGGTTAGTTTAATTAAATTTAGTTTAATTGACCTTCAGCGTTCATTTGCAATCTAGTTAGGTTTAAGGTTTGGATATAGATGAATAATTAGCCTTCTTTTAATTATGGTTGATTTTTTTTTTAACTAAGGTAAAAGGGGTCTGATTGGTCAGTAATTTCAGGGGGTTTTCAGGGGTAGTTTAGGCATGGAAAAGGGTAATTTTGTTAAGAATAGTAATTTCAAAACAAAAGCAAGGGTAGTATAGGCATTGTATAGGTAGAAGAACACCCTACGGCCTTCTAGAAGGGGGCCTTAGTGCAAGTTTTTTGTATTTTTATGCAGTAACTTGAGAGACAAGCTAAAAGTTGAAGGTCTAATAGATGAAATCTAAAATTAAAAGAGAGGAAAAAATATGAGGGCCATCTAGAACATTCTGCCCTTTTCTTTACCTATAAAAGGCGCCCCAATGCCTTCATTTACAAGTTTTGGCCCTCTAAAAAATTCCCAGAAACATTCCAGCTTTAATTCCCTCACAAATCCCTTTCTTAAGTTCAAAAAATTTCAAATTTGAACTTCAAATCTAAGGAAGTTCCAACAATTTGCCTTCTCATAGTTCAAGTGTTTCTGTTAGCTTTTAATTCCTACCAAAATCCAAAAACATATAAAATCCAGTAGAAAAATAAAAAAAAAGCTGCTGCATTGCTTCGTTTGAAATTAGTTGCAATCCTAGTCCATTTTCAAGTAAAATTTGAGATCAAACAAGTGTGTTTTGGATGATTTGTTGCTGTCCATTCCCTGTTACTCATTCCTGGGTGCTGTGATATCGGTTTGGATCCAAGTTTGGTCCTGTTTGTTGTTGGTGTGAGCTCAGATTTGTTGAATTGTTGCTGACTTCTCTTCTCTTTGTTACTTTGCACTCCAGGTACACGCCTAAATCTCACTGATGTAGCTGCGATTTGGAGTTGAAATAAGAAATGACCATTCTGCTCACTGGATGCCTGGTGTTGTGGATATTTAATTAGATGTTATTCTGTTAATCATTTGCTCACCGCATTATAGGTTTAACATGTAGTAAAGTCGGATTTTAGCCAAATATAGCAGTTGAGCGACCGTGCTAGAACCACGGAACTCGGGAGTGCCTAACCCCTTCTCCCGGGTTAACAGAATTCCTTACCCGAATTTCTAGTTCGCGACTGTAATACAGAGTCAAACCCTTTCCTCGATTCGGGATTCCAACCGGTGACTTGGAACACCATAAATCTCCCAAGTTGCAACTCTGAATCTCTTAATAAACGAATCCCATTTCGATTGTCCTTTAATTGGAAAAACTCTTTTTATTATGGTGAAGAAGGAGGTGTGACAGATATGGCGACTCTGCTGGGAACAAGGACCCAGAACTTTTGTTCAGGGTTTAGAATTCGAGCTCAGTTAAATTGTTCTATTTGGCTTTATCTGATTTTCCTACATGTTTCATGCCTTATGTGCTAAATGTTTTACCGCTTTGATATTTGTTGAATCGTATATAAACTGTCGCGAATCCCTTCCTCTTTCTGAGTCTTCTACATCATGGAGAAGGGTGCACTTCGTGTAGCTTCTCTTCTATTTAGAGTCTTTCCCAATTTTGAACGAGGTTTGGATAAGTTGCTAAGCCGAGGAGCTTCTGTATCTCCGGTACGCTGCCTCCCCCTCGGCTCGAGTTGTCCGCTCGGGTAAGCCAGGTCTAGACCAATAAACCTAGGATTTAAACCTAGAAGAACAATAAACTCATGTCGGATCCCTAGTAGGACGTTTATTTGCATCATGTGTATTTGACTTAGGGGACACAACATAGGGGTTGGGTCCGTCTAGGACAGGTGACCTGAATTGAAATGACCATCCTGATGCATCTTACGTGCTACCTGCGCATTTATTTGCTCGGTTTGCATATTGACCGGCTTGTATATAATGAGTAAAAAATTGTGAAAAATAGCAGTGTTAGGACTAAGGTAGGGTAATCATTTGTTTCAAAACCAATACCCAAATAGTACCGAAATGCTCCCGGATTTTTGAAAAATGAAAAAGAAAAAAAAACAGAGAAAAATACTTGCAAAATAGAAAGAACAATTGTTGTTCAAAATAGCTTTGATTTTGGCAAATCTGTCCGAACTACACTGGTTTGATTCTCAACGGATGTGAGATACGTAGGCAACCCTCATCGGGTCCAACCTCCCTTTTGCCAAACATAGCCAAAAAATCTCGAAATTTTAATTTTTATTATAAATAAGT
The DNA here is from genome assembly GCA_026770625.1 of Nicotiana glauca. NCBI lineage: Eukaryota > Viridiplantae > Streptophyta > Magnoliopsida > Solanales > Solanaceae > Nicotiana > Nicotiana glauca. The sequence goes on along the minus strand of MU670079.1, from coordinate 77,236 downwards.
CGGGTGATACCATTCTTTTTTAAAATAAGCCGAATGTCCCTCAAAAGGATACCGGAAGGCCGTTTTTGCAAGAACAGCCACCCTGAGTCATTTTGAAATAGTTTGCGGGCATAGCCTTAAAATCCCCCCCCCCCCCCGGAAGTGCTGAAAGGCCGTATCCGCAAAACCAAAACTTTACTTTTCTTAAACAAAATATTCTGTTTTGTTTGCCTAAATAAGATTTTTGCAAAATAGCCACTTTTCCCTCTAGTCATTAAATCCCCTCTAAATAAATGTGCAGGATGAATTCAAACAACATCGAAACCTTCTCAGTCCTAAGCGAGATACCCCTAAAGCTCCATATGTGGTGGGACGACCTAGGAACTGGAAGTAAAGAAATGGTGGTCAAAATTTTGGGCGGCCTTGTTGGACTCATGAACATAAAGCCGAGAAAGGATATTATTGAAGCATTGATACCGTTCTGGGACCCAACACGTAATGTCTTCCGATTCTCAAATTTTGAAATCACACCAACGTTAGAAGAGATGGCAGGGGATGCAGGCCTCAACGGGAACCTGCGAAGTAGATATCCCTTAGCACCAAGACCGGTCACACTCCACAGATTCTTAGATTTTTTGAACATTAGTCGGGATATCCAAGACCCGTATCTAGCAGAAGGGTGTTGCACTTTGCACTTCCTCTATCATCAGTATGGCAACCCAAAAGGCTTTGAAGATCTCAACATCGACCTAACTCACGCTGGAAACAAAGACAAATGGGAAGCCCAACGGGGGTTAGCATTCATGGTGGCTTTTCCAGGAATTGTGGTTTGCCCAAGGAAAGATGGTCACATAGACCTCAGGCTAGTAGGGATGTTGGATGTGGCTACAAAGAAACCTACTAGCACGGTGGTTCCTTTGATCGTTGCGGAGATGTATCAAGCTTTAACCAAATGTCGAGAGGGCGAGAAATTCTTTCAGGGATGTAATCTCTTACTACAAATGTGGATTCAGGAGCATCTATGACACCGTACAGGGTATATGAGTTTTGGGTTAACCGGGCTTAGTTGTATCAATGAATTTGAAACCCGGGTCACAGGCACTGAATTTCCTGAGGGTGTTGAAGCCTGGTCATTGTGCTTGAGATCGTTGACCGCAGATAAGGTTGAGTGGGCTTATGGGTGGCTTCCCGCTACTGAAGCTGTCTACACATCAGTAGAGGTCCCCTATATTCTTTTGATGGGTATCCGAAGCATATAGCCTTACGCTCCTTACCGGGTTTTGCGACAACTTGGGAGATTCTAGACAGTGCACAATGATGAAGACCTGAGTGATCAAGTCATTGAGTTAGGCTTGAATGATGCATTTCCTGAAGGCAGAATCTAAAAGATATGGAATGAGTGCCGGTTCCTCGAGCCTAAAACCATAATACAAGACCAAGCTAGAGACGAGGTAGATCCCAAGTATCTGATGTGGTTTGGCAAAAGATTCCAAATCCCAGAGAGACCCGCTAAAAGACCGCACGTGCATCAGTTTACTGATGGGGCCTAGGTTTAATAGGATTGGCAAGCAAAGGAAAATGAGTACCAAGCTAGAATAGGACAGTTGGAGCAACACGTCCGGGACCTCCAATTTGACAAGAGTGTACAGGCTGCAGCCGATGAGGGTGACAAAAAGAAATTAGCTCAGGAGAACAAAGCACTTAAAGCCCAAATTAAGCAAATAAAAATAGATGCCAGGAACCAGGAAAGAAGTTCATCTGATGAAAGGTTGATCAAAGGGTTAAGGAGACAAATCTCGGACTGCCAAGAAGAATTAGAAAAGTTCGAGGGAAACATGGCAAGGCTTTGAGCACTGTGGGCCAAGAAGAATGTGGAAAGAGCCCAGTTTGTACAACAATTAAAAATAGATTACGAGGGAACCATCGCCAACATGAGGAGAAAAATGAATACTCTGGAAGAAAAAGCGGCCCGACGAGACAAAGAATTTTAGGCCGAAAGGGGTCGTTGTTATGAGTTGATCGCCGAGATGCAAAGGGAAATAAAATTGCTACAAGACCTTCACCTCCAGGATTCCCAGGTACTGGAAGCTCGTACCCAACAGATAAGCCGACTTCTCCTAGAAAAGGGCCAAATCAGGGAAAGGATCCGAAACATTGCACACTATATCGTCAAGAGATGCCAGGACGGTGAACGGATGGGTCGTACCACTTTCTTTGCGTCAGTGATGATATTTGTTCGACAGGTCATGAAGGATTTGGAGAAATTGCAAAGGGGTCTTTCGCGCAGGCCCGTGGCGATGCCGAATGATGCCCCGCGGATCCCAGGGTTTGAAGCTTTGATGTACTCCTAGATTAAGTCGAGTCTGTACTTTGTTTTTAAGTCTATTTTGTACTTTCTTTTTTGAAAATGAGAAACAAATAGTCTGGTAGTTTTGTAATCACAGTTGTCATAAATGAAAATTCGAAAATTCCCAAATATTGTTCTTTATTTCTTGCATTTAATTTTACACTTATTGACAAGAACTACGCTTGGTCTGATTCATGCGGTGTCATGATGCATAGGCAATCTCCATAGAATTCGACAATAAGAAATCGAGGGAATGAGAAAAGCGAAACGAAGAGAGAAAAAGAAAAAAAGAAATAGAAAAGAAAAAGAAAAGAAAAAGAAATAAGAAAAAAGAAAACAAAGAAAGTTGCCATTAGAAATAAAGCCCGAATGACGCAAGCGGTCGAGCAAATGCATACTAGAAACCGCTAACTGCCTATGTGCATTCATGCCCCAAATGCGCGGTTATCTATTTGTTAATGCCCTAACCACTAACAACGTTGTTGTTGATGATGAGTCCAGGCAAGTGGTTCAGTTGACTGGCATTCTGGCAACCCACCCATACAACACCCGTTTTAAAGATAAGTTAAAAATGGTCAACCAAGAGTTAGAAGCAAGCATCTTCGACCCGTCTAGGGAGGAAGAAGTTGTGGATGTCAACGCCATGAAAGAGTAGATGTATAAATTGAAGCAACAGATGGCCGAAATGTACCAGGCTTGGGAAAAGGGACACCCACTACCAGCTTATCCTGCTAACTCTGCCTACATCCCACCATTAGCTCAACCACAAGATCCTCCTACAGTGAACTCCTCTCCGGCCTACCCTACCTACCAGCAATACTACATAACTATTTCCCAAACACCACCACCTCCACCACCCAAACAAATCCCATGCCCTCCACCTCCGACCAATCCCGTGTTTGTGGCTCCTCCACCCGCCACATTACTGAGATCTTCTAGTGAACCATTGTTTCAAACCCAGGAAACCCACTATTACCCACCGGAACCCACCTTCAAACTGCCAGAACTATATCCTTACACTCCCCGTCTGGATATCTCAGCTGAAGAAGAGAAGCCTCCCAAAAACCCTGAGCAGGAGGAGATGATACGAAAGGTGAAAAGCTTGGAGCAATCATTCAGAAATATGCAAGGCCTAGGAGGGTAGGTGAGCGTGGCGTACAAGGACTTGTGCTTGTTTCCTGACGTCCAGTTGCCCGCGGGATTCAAATTACCCAAGTTTGATTTGTACGATGGACATGTTGACCCAGTAGCTCATCTGTGGGGATTTTGCAGTAAGATGAGAGGTGCTGGGGGAAGGGATGAGTTATTAATGGCGTACTTTAGTCAAAGTCTCAGTGGTGCTGCTTTGGAATGGTACACACGGCAAGATCATGCTCGATGGTACACATGGGATGATTTGGCCCAGGCATTCGCAGGCCATTTTCAGTACAACTTAGAGATCGTCCTGGACCGGCTATCATTGACCAAAATTGAGAAGAAGCCAGGGGAAAGCTTCAGAGAGTACGGTTTTCGGTGGAGAGAACAGGCCGCAAGAGTTGATCCTCCAATGAAGGAAGGCGAGATGGTCGATTATTTTCTACAGGCTTTGGAGCCTACTTATTATGGTCATCTGGTGTCAGCAGTTGGGAAAACTTTTAATGAGGTAGTGAAAATGGAAGTATGGTGGAAGTGGGTCTCAAGACTAACAAAATTATGAGCTATTCGGCGATTAAAGCAACTACCCAGGCCATCCAGAGCGGTACTGGAGGGGTATTGGGAAAGAAAAAAAAAGAAGATGTTACAGTAGTAGAATCAAGAGCATGGTCCAAGGGTCCATCACCATATTATCACCAACCATGCCCCCATCCCCAAACCTACCCACACAACCCATATGGCCCGCCACAACACTACTACCCACCGCCCGCCCCCCATTTCTCCGTCTACCATGCCCAAACATACCCCCAATCTCAGGCGCCACGGCGTGGACCCACCCCACAAAATACTTACCATACTCAAAATACCTACCCACCTCCGATAGCTTGCAAAAACCCCCACTGGACCTGATTTTCGGCCCAATCCTACTTATAAAAATGATAGGTTGCAGAAGAAGAAAACTTTCACTCCGTTGGGAGAATCTTACACCAGCTTATACCATAGATTGAGACAATTGGGCATGTTAAGTCCGATTGAACCCAAAATACCAAATCCTCCCCCAAGGAACCTGGTAAGTTGCGAGTATTGCTCGGGTGCCCCGGGGCATGATACAGAGAAGTGTTGGCATTTGAAAACGGCCATCCAGAAGCTCATTGATACCCGCCGAATTGAGGTGCAGGCTCCAGAGACACCTAACATCACTCAGAATCCATTGCCAACCCATCATGAGACTCATATGATTGAATTAGTGCAAAAGGGGAAATATAAGAAGTCGTCACAAACTGTGATGATGATCAAAGCCAGTGAAGCCAGGTCACACGAGAAACCAACCAGTGGGCGAGAATTGATCAAGAAGGTGATAAAGAAGGAGCCATTGAACAGTGATGCAGCAAAACAAGAGCCAGTCAAATTGATGGTACCAGGAGCAGTTGTCAAGCCCGTTGTGATCGTGAAAGAGGCTCACACAGAGCCGGTTATCATTAAGCCAGTGACTCAGTTGCCCATAGTTAGTGAAAAGGCCGTTCCATGGAATTACAGCCGAGTGACTATGACGTACAAAGGGAAGGAAGTTAAGGAAGAAGTTTGTGAAACCCATGGGCTGACTCGTTCAGGGAGATGCTTTTCCCCTGAAGAGCTAAGAAAGGTTAAAACAGCCAAAGACAATCCAACACCAGTAAAAAGGGTCGTAACTGAAGAAGAGGCTGAAGAATTCTTAAAGAAGATGAAGGCGCAAGATTATTCCATTGTAGAATAGTTGAGGAAAACCCCGGCGCAGATTTCATTGCTGTCTCTATTGATTCATTCGGACGAGCATCGTCGAGCGTTGATGAAGATTCTGAATGAAGCCCATGTTCCGGATAAGATCTCTGTAAATCATTTGGAGAAAATAACAAACAAAATTTTCGAGGTCAACAGGGTTACATTTTTTGATGATGAGCTGCCTTTGGAGGGCACTGAGCATAATAGAGCGCTTTACCTCACGGTGAAATGTGAAGACTCAGTGGTCACCCGGGTGCTGATCGGCAATGGGTCCAGTGCAAACATTTACCCTCTATCCACCCTGGAGAAGTTAAAAGTGGACAGTGAGAGGATCCACTAGAATAGCATTTGTGTGCGGGGATTTGATGGGGTAGGAAAGGACACAGTCGGGGATATTGTGTTGGAACTAACAATAGGACCAGTTGAATTTACTATGGAGTTCCAGGTGCTCGACGTGGCTGTTTCTTACAATCTCTTGCTAGGCCGGCCTTGGATTCATGCAGCAAAAGCAGTGTCGTCTACCTTGCATCAGATGATCAAATTCGAGTGGGACCGATAGGAAATTATTGTGCATGAGGAGGATAGTTCGTGTAATACCATTATGCCTTTCGACGAAGCTGAGGACGACAAAGATCCGTGGGTTTACCAAGTATTGGATACAATATCAGTTGCGAAAATCTCGGAAGGAGAGTGTATTCCTGTGCCCAGGGTAGCTGCTGCATCTGTCATGGTGGCTTCGGAAATGATAAAGAATGGATTCTTACCTGGAAAAGGCTTGGGTGCTTCGTTACAGGGCATCATACAACCGTTATCTCTTCCTGGAAACCTGGATACTTTTGGTTTAGGCTTTAAGCCCACTACTGCTGACATAAAGCGAGCTAAGAAGATGAAAAAGAGAGCATGGACCCTTTCAAAACCCATACCCCGCCTGTCCCGTTCCTTTGTCAGGCCTGGTACTAAGAGGCGCCCAGCAATGGCAATGCTTAATTCTGTGGTGATAGAACCCGACAAGGAGTTGATTGAGAGGTTTGAAAAGCTGTTTGACGATGTGAATGTGGTGGAGGTAGGCGAAGGTCCAAGAAAAGCAGATGTGGAGTTCGTGGGGGCCCATGCAAAGCTTAATAATTGGGAAGCTACTCCTCTTCCTACCCGGAGGGAGTCGTGGTAGTTAGTTTTGATTTCCCTTTCAGTTTAATCTGGATTATTTCCAAGGTTGTAATTCGGATGCTATGTTTCGTCCGTTTGGATGAGTTACACTTTGTTATCTTACAATTTTAATGAAATGCAATCCCTTTCCTTTTCATTCCTGATGGCTTTTATTTTGTCTTTTTTTCTTTCTTGTACAGTCTCTTTTATGCTGGTTTTACTGACGTGTCATGCATGAGGAGTCTCCAGCCTAGTCTTGATTACCAATCTAACTCCGAAATAATAATACAAGAAATTGAGTGTGATGACGAGGTAGAATATGATGATGAGGAAGCCTTTGAAGAAATCAGTAAAGAATTAAGCCAATTTGAGGAAAACCCCAAACCTAATCTGAACGACACCGAGGCAATCAATTTAGGGGACCAGGAAAATGTACGGGAAACAAAAATAAGCGTCCATTTGGAGCCTCCACTCGAGAAGAGATAATCAAAGCGCTGCTTGAGTATAAAGATGTTTTTGCGTGGTCATATGACGATATGCCGGGTTTAAGTACCGATTTGGTGGTCCACAAATTGCCCGCAGACCCGGCATGCCCTCCTGTCAAGCAGAAGCTAGGGAAATTTAAAACAGACATCAGTGTGAAAATCGAAGAAGATGTCACCAAGCAGTTTGATGAGAAGGTCATCTGGGTCACCCGGTATCCCACCTGGTTAGCTAATGTTGTGCCGGTACCAAAGAAGGATGGAAAGACCAGAGTGTACGTTGATTACCGTGATCTCAATAAGGCGAGTCTAAAAGACAACTTCCTACTGCCAAACATCCATATATTGATTGACATTTGTGCCAAACATGAGATTGGTTCTTTCGTGGATTGTTATGCGGGCTATTACTAGATTTTGATGGATGAGGAAGATGCGGAAAAGACGGTATTCATCACGCCTTGGGGAACGTATTGTTATAGGGTCATGCCATTTGGGTTGAAGAACGCAGGGGCAACATATATGAGGGCGATGACCACCATGTTCCATGACATGATACATCGGGAAATTGAGGTCTATGTAGAAGACATGATCATAAAGTCAAGGAAGCAATGTGACCATGTTAAAGATCTGAGGAAGTTTTTCCAGAGGCTCCGCAGGCACAACCTCAAACTTAATCCAGCGAAGTGTGCATTTGGAGTTCCGTCGGGGAAGTTGTTGGGGTTCGTGGTAAGTTGACGCGGTATCGAGTTCGACCTATCCAAGATCAAAGCCATTCAGGAGTTACCATCGCCAAAAAGCAAGAAAGAGGTGATGAGTTTGCTCGGCAGGTTGAATTATATCAGCAGGTTCATTGCCCAGCTTACAACAACTTGCGAACCTATCTTTAAGCTGCTAAAGAAAGATGTTGCGGTCAGATGGACGGATGAATGTCAGGCAGCATTTGATAAGATTAAGGAGTATTTGGCCAGTCCATCTGTGTTGGTTCCGCCAGAGCCGGGAAGACCCTTGATCCTCTATCTGACAGTTTTGGATAACTCTTTTGGCTGTGTACTGGGGCAGCATGACGTCACAGGAAAGAAAGAGCAGGCGATTTACTACCTCAGCAAGAAGTTCACATCTTATGAGGTAAAATACACTCAGCTTGAGAGGACGTGTTGTGCTTTAACCTGGGTAGAGTAGAAACTGAAACACTACTTGTCATCATATACCACCTATCTCATCTCGTGGTTGGATCCATTGAAATACATTTTTCAGAAGCCCATGCCCACAGGGAGGCTCGCGAAGTGGCAAATCTTGCGCACAGAATTTGATATTGTCTACGTGACCCGTATTGCGATGAAAGCACAAGCGGTGGCTGATCATCTAGCTGAGAACCCAGTTGATGATGAATATGAACCTTTGAAGACATACTTCCCTGATGCGGAGACAATGCATGTCGAGGAATTAGAACAAGACGAAAAATCGGGGTGGAAGTTGTTCTTTGATGGGGCTGCCAATACCAAAGGCGTCGGGATAGGAGCGATACTTATTTCTGAGACAGGGCAACACTACCCTGTTACAGCTCAACTTCATTTCTACTGCACCAATAATATGGCTGAATACGAGGCATGTATCTTGGGTCTGAGGTTGGCTATAGATATGGATGTCCAGGAGATCTTGGTCATGGGCGACTAGGATCTTCTGGTGCATCAGATTCAGGGAGAATGGGAGACACGAGACTTAAAGCTCATACCGTACCGGTAATGTTTGCATGAGCTTTGTCAACGGTTTCAGTCGATAGACTTCAGGCATATCCCAAGGATTCATAATGAAGTTGCTGACACTTTGGCCACTTTGGCATCGATGTTGCATCATCCAGATAAGGCGTATGTGGACCCGTTGCAGATTCAGGTTCGAGATTAGCATGCCTATTGTAACATGGTAGAAGAGGATCTTGATGGTGAGCTGTGGTTTCATGATATCAAAGAATACCTCAGGGTGGGAGTATATCCGGCACAGGCCATAGGGGATAAAAAAGAGCCATTAGATGGTTAGCAAGCAGATTTTTCTTCAGTGGAGGAGTGTTGTACAAAAGAACCCCAGATCTTGGTTTATTGAGGTGCATAGATGCTAAACAGGCCACAACTATCATGACTGAGGTACATGCGGGAGTTTGTGGACCTCGTATGAGTGGATATTTATTGGCCAAGAAGATTCTCCGAGCAGGTTATTATTGGCTTACTATGGAACGGGATTGTATCAGTTTCGTGCGCAAGTGTCATCAATGCCAAGTACACAGAGATTTGATTCATTCTCCACAATCTGAACTGCATACAATGTCGGCACCATGGCCCTTCGTTGCTTGGGTAATGGATGTCATTGGGCCAATCGAGCCGGCGGCATCAAATGGGCACATGTTTATTCTGGTAGCCATTGATTACTTCACTAAGTGGGTCGAGGTAAAAACTTTCAAATCGGTGACCAAGAAGGCAGAGGTTGATTTTGTGCATTCGAATATCATTTGTCGATTTGGAGTCCCGAAGGTAATTATCACAGACAATGGTGCCAATCTCAACATCCATCTGATGGCGGAGACATGTCAGCAGTTTAAGATCACGCACCGTAATTCCACCCTATATCGTCCTAAGGCGAATAGAGCGGTCGAAGCAGCTAACAAGAACATCAAGAAGATACTTTGGAAAATGGTGGAGGGTTCCAGGCAATGGCATGAGAAGTTACCTTTTGCCTTGTTAGGCTATCGCACTACTGCTCGCACTTCAGTAGGGGTGACTCCTTATTCATTGGTATACGGTACAGAAGCAGTAATACCCGCAGAGGTTGAAATACCATCCCTTCAGATTATCACAGAGGCGGAAATTGACGATGTTGAATAGGTCAAGGCTCGCTTGGAACAACTGAGCTTGATTGATGAAAAGAGATTGGCAGCAGTATGTCATGGACAGTTGTACCAACAGAGAATGGTGAGAGCATATAACAAGAAAGTGTGTCCGCGGAAGTTTGAAGCGGGGTAATTGGTGTTGAGGCGTATCTTACCTCATTGTGCTGAGGCAAAAGGAAAGTTCGCCCCCAACTTGCTGGGGCCATTTGTTTTAACCCGAGTATTGTCCAATGGTGCATTATATCTGACAGATGTGGAAGGGAAATGTGTAGAAATGGCTATCAACTCTGATGCAGTCAAGCGATACTATGTATGATTCCTTTGTCTAATTGTACTTAATTGTATTTAGCATATTTTTGAGATTGAAATGACGAAGGCATTTGGTTCTGCTATCCAAACACTTTATCCTTTGTTACCCCTTTTTGAGCTTTATTTTATTTTCTTTCATACCCCTCTTTCGGAATCAAATATCGAAACGCAGAAGCACGAGTGAGGAAAATCAGCGGAGAAATAGGAAGAATAGGCCAAAAGAAAAGAAAAAGAAAAAGAAAAGAAAAGAAAAAAAAAGAAGAGAAAAGAAAAAAAAGAAAAAAGAGAAAAAGAAAAAAAAAGAGAAAAAAAATAGAAAAGAAAAGGAAAAGAAAAGAAATGAAAATAAAGAAAACGGAAGGTGGAAAAAAGGAAAAATTGCAACAACGATGTAATTTTATGGCCTGAATTACGTTTGACTTGATCCCGAAAGGGTACGTAGGCAGCCTCTCTGAGCTTCAGTCACACCAAAATAAAACTCCAAAAGCCTCAAGAAAGAAACTGAGGTAGAAGTTGTGGTTGTTGTAAGAAAGCTGATTCCAAAAGTTGTAATGTCAAACTCGTGATTGAATTATTTTGAGCCTCTATACCCTTCTTTCTAAACCCTATCCAAAAGCCGCATTACGGTCCAAAGAAAGACCTTCCGATCAATCTTCAAGAAGTGCTAATGCTAGCAAGTAAAGTGATTCGTGTCAGGGGCAAAACTTTAGTACCAGAAGGACAAATGATGAAAATAAGAGAGTCTCATTGGTAAAAACCCTTGCGGGCACCATGAGGCGAAGTGAGTTGAGAGAAATAAAAAATGAGAGAGTCTTATTGGTGAAAATCCTCATGGGCACCGTAAGGCAAAATGAGTTTTGAGAGAAATCAAAAATGAGAGAATCTTGTCGGTGAAAACCCTTACGGGCACCGAAAGGCGAAGGTGAGTTTTCAGATGGGCAAATGAAACAAGTCTATGGTTAACGGCTGCTCGAAACATGGCAAGCCAAGCAGGGTTTGGGGTTTTGGCGAAAGTCAGGTCATGAAAGGCTGGAATAGCAAATGTGGCAATTGGAAGCTGATTGGTTGGACAGACTAGGCTGGTTAATCCAAATGCATGGCACGATCAATGGTACCGGCCGTTCCACTCAGATAAGTCCTATCCTCTTCTCTTCAATACAAATCATCCGTTTCGGAGTCTTTCTATCCTTAACCTTCAAGGACATTGCATTTCATTATCTTGGAGTCTGTCTATAAGATGTTTCAGTGTCAGTTCTGGTCAAAAAAAAAAGAAGGATGTCAAGGCTAACTACCAGCTTTCCAGTTGTACGGCACAACGAGACTGGAACATCTCAAAGAAAATTAAGACATAAAGGACCATTGGAAGTTCCATCGGTGGGTTAATCAGATAATTGTGGGGAAGAAACGAAGTTTCAGATAGAAGGGTCAGAAACACAAAAATAACAATACGGGGTAAAACACTTGGGTCATCAAAGTCAGGGGTTGAAATTCGGTCAGGAAGTCGAGGAGGTTCAAGGCAAGTCCAGGGAAGCAGGTCGGAGTAAAGCTCAAGCAGCTAGGACATACCCCAGCAAGAATGCCAGCAACTAACCACCATTTTATATTAACAAATCTTTCTTTGATTGAAACAGGGGCAGAAAATTTCGTTTGTTTTGGAGAAACCCTCCGTAGGAGAAAGAGCAAGCACCAAAACAGGTTTGACCATACACTCTTAGGACCCTCCTGAAAAATGGGACTTAGTTTAAATTCTAAAACAATCACGAGTAGCATAATTTAGCACAAATGTGCCCCAAAGGGATGCAAGTTGGTTCCAAAGTTTTCATGATCAAGATAAGATTCAATTAGGAATTTTCAGGGCCTTCCTGGATAATGGAAGTAGTTTAAGACCTTTTGATAATAAGTGTAATGGAATTCATACCTTTAAAAACATAGCTTAGATGTAAAATTGTTGTTTTATTAAGAGTTGTCAAGACCTATCTGGATAATAGGACCTAGCTCTCACATTCTTATAATAGTTGGTAGAATAATTCAGTTTAACACTCACATCTGTGCCCAGCCACCAAACTGGGGCAGAAAAGGTTCTTTGTTTTGGCTATCTTTGTTGAAATCAGGCGCCCACCTGGAGAACAAGGGAATACATTTCACGCTTCAGCAATCAGGAGCCCACCTGGAGAATAAGGGAAGTCCAATTCAAATTTTCGTTTTCAAAAAGTTTTGGCAACATGACGCGCACGGTCATCAAACTGGGGCAGAAAATTTTCTTTGTTAAAGTCAGGCGCCCACCTGGAGAACAAGGGAATACATTTCAAATTCTAGCAATCAGGCGCCCACCTGGAGAACAAGGGAATACATTTCAAGTTCAGCAATCAGGAGCCCACCTGGAGAACAAGGGAATACTTTTCAAGTTCAGCAGTCAGGCGCCCACCTGGAGAACAAGGGAAGTACAGTTCAAAATTTTAGCTTTTACTTTTAATATCTGATAACATGATGTGCCCAGTCGTCAAACTGGGGCAGGAAGTTTTCTTTGTTTGTCTATTTTTGTTGCAGACAGGTGCCCACCTGGAGAACAAGGGAATACTTTTCAAGTTCAGCAGTCAGGAGCCCACCTGGAGAACAAGGGAATACTTTTCAAGTTCAGCAGTCAGGAGCCCACCTGGAGAACAAGGGAATACTTTTCAAGTTCAGCAGTTAGGCGCCCACCTAGAGAACAAGGGAAGTACAATTCAAAATTTTAGCTTTACTTTTAATATCTGATAACATGATGTGCCCAGTCGTCAAACTAGGGCAGGAAATTTCTTTGTTTGTCTATTTTGTTGCGGTCAGGAGCCCACCTGGAGAACAAAGGAATACCTTTCAAGCATCGCAGTCAGGAGCCCACCTGGAGAACAAGGGAATACTTTTCAAGCGTCAGCAATCAGGAGCCCGCCGGGAGAATAGAGGCACATATTTCAAATTTCAGGAGTCAAGCATCACTCGGAGGAATGGCAAAACATCTCCGATCACAATGCAAGGCAACAACGCAAGAATTCCACCAGAAGAATACAGTTCAAGGCAACACAAGAGCAAGTTTGAAGACATAGATAGGACCTTTTGTAACTCATAGATCATAGCTTAGGCTAGCTTCTTTTTGTTTTACCACGGTGTAATAAGGAGGTCAAAGAGCAGTACTAGCAGCAACAGCAGTGAAATCACAGCTCCTGGTAGTCCCAGCTACCAAACCTTCCCGAACTACACTGACCTGATTCCTGTTTAGCTCAGGATATGTAGGCAACCTCTGAAGCAGGGTGCGGTCAAAATTTTCAAAAATGCATCACACGGAATATGCAAATGGGCAAAAATTGCTCGTTTTCGCTCACTTATCTTTGCACGAAAACTCTTCGTATTTTCGGGCAAAGAGGGGCAGCTGTGAGCACGTGATTTTTGCCCTAAGCTAATTGTTCCAAAAAATTCAAACAAAACAATTTTTTTTATTATTTACAATTTTTATGAATTTTTGTGTTATTTTCTGGTAATTGTTGCATTTTATCTGTGCATTTTAGTTCATAGGAAAAATACAAAAATACATTTGTCATTTGTTTGAGATTTAATTTCACATTTTAGGATTAAGTAGTAGTTTAAATTGCTTGAAAATAAAGAAAATAACAAAAATATCCCATTTTTACATTTTTAGTCATTAATTGTTAAATAGGTTTTAAATAATTTTAGAATATTAACTAGCTTAGTTTGGCAAATAAATTAGGTTTCATTTCTAATTTTTGTATTTTTATAAAATACATAAAAATACAAAAGTAATAAAAAAGAGATAAATAATTAAAAGAAATGAAAAGAGAAAGCAAGTTAGAAGAGGTGGTCTTCTAAAAGACCAAATTTGGGCCAGTTTCGGTCAATTCCATAGCCCAAAACCAAGTCACCCCAGTCCAAGCCCAATCCCAAAAATACCCGGTCCAGCCCCCCTTCCGCAAAACGACGTCATTTTGGCTCCATTAAATCTGGGCCATTCATTAATTCCATCCAACGGCCCAGACCTGTTTAGGGAAATTACATAAAAATGTAATGAAACCCTATTAGTTATAGAGACAAAATGATCGTCTTCCTCGTACAATTATTACACCGCCGCCGACCACTGCCGGAAATCGCCTTCGCCGGCGGCAGAGCTCCAAACGGCCACAAAATTTCACCATGAACTCCCCTTCTCCTCCTCTATCCGAATCCCCTATCCATGTCCCTCGAATCCCATCCCAGGCTCTCGAATCTTGAATCTAAATTTTCCGGCCAAAACACAACCTCGTCCAAATCGGCTCAAATTCACACCCCGCAGTCCCCATGACTCCCTCACCTTGAATCTCAGGCCAAAAGCTCTCGAATCTCATCGGGCTGTCTCCAATTTCACATCTAGGGTTTTCGAGTTTTCCGCCTGTTTGGAGTTTCAATAATTCTGAGGATTTTGGTTAATGTTATACGTTTGTTTTGGACAAAATGAACCTATAACATCAATTAGAGTTCAGTTCCAGAAATCAATTAAGTTTGAAGACCAAATCAGTATGCCCTTTTCTCATTTTTGGTTTCGATTTAGTTTGATTCATGTTCTATTTGTTAATTAAGTATCGTGTTAGTTTTCGGATATTCTAATTGGTAGTTTTGTTTTCAATGCAATTCTATCAGTTAATTAGCAAATGTCTAGGTTAATTTCTATTTTAGCTCTGTTGATTTTCGTCCTATTTAGCTATAAATGGTTAACTGTTAATTTTATTGATTAGGTGTCAGTTTGATTTCAATTAGCTCAGACTGTTTAACTTGTTTGAATGTCTTTCTTGTAAATTGATTTTTTCTTCTTAGAATTTTAGTTCAATATTGGTTCTAACTTGTTTTGAAATGGTTTGATTATCGGCTGATTGGGTTAATACTTGGGTTAGTTTAATTAAATTTAGTTTAATTGACCTTCAGTGTTCATTTGCGATCTAGTTAGGTTTAAGGTTTGGATATAGATGAATAATTAGCCTTCTTTTAATTATGGTTGATTTTTTTTAACTAAGGTAAAAGGGGTCTGATTGGTCAGTAATTTCAGGGGGTTTTCAGGGGTAGTTTAGGCATGGAAAAGGGCAGTTTTGTTAAGAATAGTAATTTTAAAATAAAAGCAAGGGTAGTATAGGCATTGTATAGGTAGAAGAACACCCTAGGGCCTTCTATAAAGGGGCCTTAGTGCAAGTTTTCTGTATTTTTATGCAGTAACTTGAGAGACAAGCTAAAAGTTGAAGGTCTAATAGATGAAATCTGAAATTAAAATAGAGGAAAAAATGTGAGGGCCATCTAGAACATTCTGTCCGTTTCTTTACCTATAAAAGGTAGCCCCAATGCCTTCATTTACAAGTTTTGGACCTCTAAAAAATTTCCAGAAACATTCCAGCTTTAATTCCCTCACAAATCCCTTTCTTAAGTTCAAAAAATTTCAAATTTGAACTTCAAATCTAAGGAAGTTCCAACAATTTGCCTTCTCATAGTTCAAGTGTTTCTGTTATCTTTTAATTCCTACCAAAGTCCAAAAACATATAAAATCCAGTAGAAAAATTAAAAAAAAAAAGTTGCGGCATTGCTTCATTTGAAATTAGTTGGAATCCTAGTCCATTTTCAAGTAAAATTTGAGATCAAACAAGTGTGTTTTAGTTGATTTGCTGTTGTCCATTCCCTGTTACTCATTCCTGGGTGTTGTGATATCGGTTTGGATCCAAGTTTGGTCCTGTTTGTTGCTGGTGTGAGCTCAGATTTGTTGAATTGCTGCTGACTTCTCTTCTCTTTGTTACTTTGCACTCCAGGTACACGCCTAAATCTCACTGATGTAGCTGCGATTTGGAGTTGAAATAAGAAATGACCATTCTGCTCACTGGATGCTTGGTGTTGTGGATATTTAATTAGATGTTATTATGTTAATCATTTGCTCATTATATAACCTGGACTGTACTAATTAGGACATGATCGGACATGTTGTGCATTTAAACAGTCGATTGTGGGACTGTATTAACTAGAATCGTTTGAACTTGTTTAGTAATTAAACTGGAGAGTTTGGACTGTTGATCATGGATCGTTAATCTGCAGTAGATTGCTCCAGTTTAGGTTTTGCATTAACGCAACAAGATAATGTTAGTATAAATGCCTCTTGAGTCCGCTGCTTTAGATAACAAACAGAACCTGTTATTGTTTGAATTTGTGCTGAAGTTTATGATAATAAATCAGGGAATTGGATACTGGCGTGCCTCCACTTATACATAACTGATATTAGTTCTAGGGTAGATATAGGCATTATGTTGACAATATGACTCAATTACTATAAGCAAACAGGATTAAGTTTAAAAGATATCACTTAAATGCTCCTCCTGGTTTTTCTTAACAATTTGGTCCATTCACTTTCCAAAAACAAACTTCAAATGTAACCCTTTTCATACCATTTGAGATTATGCTAGAATAAATTATGTTGGACTTGAAATTAGAATTTGAATCGAAATAATAATCACTTTTGGTTTGCTGTTAATTTTCGAAGTTCAGATTGTCTCATTCTGCTGGTTGTAATCTTCACAAGTCCTAGGCCAAAGGTTGAGGCCCAATAAATGTTGGAGGTCTCGAATTACAGGCCTGGGCCAATTTCAAGGCCCAAAATTGTTACAAATCAGAACCCTTCAAATTACATAGGAATAGGGAATTAATTCGCAAATGTAAATTTGGGTTTCAAATTAGGTGGCGGGCTCAAATTAAAAAGTTCCTCCCTTTTGTTTGAATCCGGACTTGAATTTGAGGCTTGAATTTATAAATGCAAGTTAATTCGCCCTTTTAGCGACAAATAATAAATAGAAAATCATAGGTGCTTTAGGTTGGTTTTAATAAAATATGAGATGAGCCCCGCCAAACATAACCCATATATTGCGGGGCCCTCATTAATTGTCTATAAAATACTTAGAATCCGGGCGTGCCGTTTAGCGAATTTCACGGCGTCCCGCAAAGATGATAACCCATTAGTCGTTTTAGGCGCGTTTTTAATAATCTTACCTTCTTAACTACGGGTGTGCATTTCATGCAACCCAAATCCAAATCCTAAAACGTTGAATAAGAATGTGTCGAGGATCCGGGTGCATTTCATGTGACGTGATCCGAAAACACAATCTTAAACGACATTCACTTTCTTAATAATTGACTAAATCAGTAAACAATCCTAAAATCGCATTATAGGTTCAACATGTAGTAAAGTCAGATTTTAGCCAAATATAGCAGTTGAGCAACCGTGCTAGAACCACGGAACTCGGGAGTGCCTAACCCCTTCTCCCGGGTTAACAGAATTCCTTACCCGGATTTCTGGTTCGTGACTGTAATACAGAGTCAAACCCTTTCCTCGATTCGGGATTCCAACCGGTGACTTGGGACACCATAAATGTCCCAAGTTGCAACTCTGAATCTCTTAATAAACGAATCCCATTTTGATTGTCCTTTAATTGGAAAAACTCCTTTTATTATACCCTTCATGGGGTGTAGTAGTGAAGAAGGAGATATGACAGTAGTAATGTGGGTCTTGGGCCCGGACAAAAAACCTGTTCATTTGTTCTTCTTCTAAAGCTAGCCTGAACTTAGCGGCTTCTGATCTCCAATGAGTAGCATACTCGCGGAATGTCTTCGTGGGTTTCTTTTTCAAGTTCTGGATGTAGAACACATCCGGTGCATTCTCCGTATTGAATCTGAACCTATCTATGAAATCGGACACCTTACTTACCCAGTTCGACCACTTCTTTGGGTCTTGGATAATTTACCAAGATAGAGCATCCCCTTTCAGACTTCTCACAAAGAGCTTCATACGAATCTTTTCATCCTTTCCTACTCCGACCAGTTTATCGCAGTATGTCCTTAAATTAACTCTGGGATCCTCGGTGCCATCGAACATCTTGAACTTGGGAGGTTTGTAACCCTCGGGCAGTTCGACATCTGGTTAAATGCAGAGGTCTTCGTAATTCAGTCCCTCGATCCCCTTGCTTCCTTTAACACCCTGAACTCGGCTAGTCAGCTTCTTGAGTTCTGTGGCCAGATTCATGATAAGAGAGTCATTTTCATCAGACTCAGGTGTGCTCGAGGCGGGCTGAATGGGGTGTGGTATGGTTTCCACATAGATGGGGTTGTTGTGGTGATGATCATTTGTGGAGTTTAGTGGTTCAGCGATGAGCAATAGGGCGTTGCTTGAAGTGTGGCATGTGTTGCAGTGGTGATGGGGAGTGGATTGGTTCAGTGGTTTCGGGATATTTTGAGGAGGTGTGGGATTTTGAGTGTTAGGGAAGCTGATATCTGAGGTAGTGAGGGAAAATGACAAGCTTGGCAAGTTCCGAACTTGGTCCAGTTCTTCCTGAAATTTCAATAACTTCTGTTCGAGCTGGGAGGCACTTTCCTTGGAAACCTGAATGCCCTGAGAAGTCTCTACCCTTTCAGCTAAATTCTCCTTTATGTTGTTGCTCAAATCTTTCATTTTCCCCTTGTTCTTATTTCTGATAGGACTCAAAGGAGGAAGAGGTGGTGGACCCTTGGATCTTGTGGAATATGATGACGATGCCAAAGTGCATGAACTAACCTTTGGGGAGGAGAATAAAACAAAAAGTAAAAAGAAAAAGGTAACAAGTTAGTGTGGATCATGGGAAGAAAACGTTGCAGTATCTAAATACGTAGTGCAAGAATATAAATCATGTCCTAATTTGGGAGCCTCGTTGTGCCTGAGGTAGGCCTAGTGACAAATTGGTTTGGAGAACTTATAAATCTAAATGCCTTATTTTATTGATAAAAATAAGACGAATCCCAAAACAACACTAAAATAGCAAAAACTAAAATGTCACTAATGGCCATTGGCCTTGTTACATTTAAAGCAAAGGAAATACTCCTAACTACTTGGTCCCAGAAGGACCTTCCCCAGACTCGGCTTCTTTAGCTCCATCGAACAGCTTCACCAGGTCTTGCAGTCCCAGCAGCAAATAGGCTCTAGCCAAGTGTCCTCCTTCGTTTCCTTCGGCGTTCTGGAAGTTTTCAATCCTCTGGATGAACTTCCTTTCCAGCTCCACTAAGCCCCGCTCCAAATACCCCAGTCGTTTGTTAGCGCTGACATACATATCTTTCCATTCTTCAATTAGCTTTTGATGGGCTTCTTGAATTTTCTGGTGCTCACTTTCGCATTCCTGAATCCTCTTGTGAAATTGGTTGTACTTAACCTATACTTTAGCCTTTTCGTCGATGACCCTATGACCTCGAACAAACCTAGGTTTTCCTAACCCACTATGATCGTCTTCCAACCAAATTGGATAGTATGGAGTATAACCAGCATGGTACCTCTCTGGTTCTATGGAATCCTTTCCCAGGATGATTTTGCAGTGCCACATATACTGGGCTTGACACTTGTATGGACTATAGTCGTCTTGAAAGTCGGCCCTGAAGTGACTCATTTTGTCGACCCTTGGTATAACCTACTTTCTTCCTGCCTGCCTCATGACTCGGAGAGGGACATAAGGATAAGTTACTCTCAGACCGATGAGTATAAGAAACAGTGCATCCCGAGATCGGACAATGAACTCTTCAGTAGGGAACCATTCGAGCATCCACTGCACTTGGTCCTCTTTCAGATTTTCCAACAACTCTACCCATCCTTTAGCATCTTCTGGTTGGGCAAACATGTTAGGCATATAGTCATTCGCCTTGGCTGATGGAAGGCGATATGATCATCCCAGTCTCTACGTAGAATCTCCTACCGATATTCACCCTTTTGGAGGTGCTCCATGAGCCAGAGTTGGAGCAGTAAGTTACAACCCTTAAAGTGTTTGGCCCCTCATTGACAGCTTTCCAGGGCTCGGTATATCTCCGCAACGATCATAGGTGCTATGCTAAAAAACTGCCCGCCAATTCCTTCCATCAAAGTCTTGGTGACCATGGCCAGTCTGGTATGGATCCTAGACTTCTTCATCGGAAATACTATCATCCCCAAAAATCAGAACATAAAGACGAAGACTCTTCTGTGGATATACCCTAATGAGGTGAGGGTGAATTAATCTGGGTAAGTGTGGTAGGACTTGCTATGGCCTTAACTCTCGTACAGATAGTCGAAAGGAATGCAGGAATCCTTCAAGCAGGTCAAGTCTGTGTTCTTCTTTAGTCCCATCATTTTGAGAAAACCCCTACCCCTACGATTTTCCGACATAAGTAAGCCCGGGGTTTCCCATGGAATACCAGCTAATCCTCCTATTTCCTCGAGCAGAGTTCCATTTCAAGGTCCCCGAAGCAAAAAACTGATCTATCGCCGTCCCAGAATAGAGTCGCAGCCTCTATGATTTTGTTTTTGGGTTAGATTTCCAAGAGGGAAGGCAAATTTCCCAAATATTTGTGGACAAGGGTCTGATCACTGGAGTGAAGGTCTTCCCACCAACTTAGCAACCTTGGGTGAATGTTGGTTACCATGCCGAATCTGGGGATGTCGTGCCTCATTTTCTGCAAAACAAAGTGTTAGGCCCTTACCCCCGCCAGACTCGACTATTGAAATATCAATAATTGGCATAAGCAACATTTAGTTCTCCAAATAAATGCACAGACGTGGTAGTGTCCGTTTGGGTTCTAGGGGAACCCGGTGGACTTTGGACAAGGCTATCTTAAAAAGTCATTATGCGGATAGCATAACCGACTCGACTAGGTTTGACAGTGATACATGCATAGTTGAACGAAGTAAGGTTTCTACGGGGTGTTAGAACGATACCCTTGAGCGGACAACTCAAGAGGGAAAGGTACGGAACCGTCGACTGCACTGCTGATCGACTGGTTTTACCGCAAATACGCCTTTGCCAAATTTAGGGGGTGATAATATCGGAAGGGTGCAACCACTCATTATAAGCGTTGCTATGGTATTTTGTTTGGCACGAGTGGAATATGATGTTGAAGATGCAATTACAAGAATGAAACAAGTTGTCATATATTTGCACATTCATAAAGTAATGATTACAATAATTGCTCATAACTACAATAGTATTGAAGGGAAACGGTAAAGGAAAGCGTTAAATGAAAAGAAACGAAGATCCAAGTCAGTTTCATAGAAGAAGAGATAAAGACATTAATTAAAGGCAATAAAAAGCAATAAAGTCACAAATAACATGAAATGGTGAAAGCCTAAAGAAATCCCCAGCAGAGTCGCCATGCTGTCGATGCCCCCATTTTCTAAAGGCAAAATCGGGTTTATGACATTTGGGAGGACAACTCGTTCCCTTTTGGGAATTGGGTTTTGGAATTTGCAGAGTCGCCACCTAATGATTAAGTGCATTAGGACACTAAGAAGGGTTTGAGTTTGAAGAACCAGAGTTCGGGTAAGGGCTAGAAATTATCTTGAGGGGAAGGTGTTAGGCACCCCTCAAGATACGCTAGTGTGGTTCCCGACCATGTTATAATTATGACTTCACATAATCAAGTAAGCAATTAAGGGCTCAAATAGGAGGGATTCACATACAACATTGCAAATAAGTTGAAACTTGAGGAAAGATAAAGAGGGAAGAAATTTTATGAAAGGTTTAAACAATTCTAAAAGAAATAGACAAAAGCAGGTAAAAGGGAGGGGGGGTCCTAGGTTTATGATTAATATGGATCACATCAATGCAATACACAGTAATCACTCCTCAGGAGAGGGGCTACATGAGGCATTAACGCATTGGTCATTATATCCATATCTACCCTTCCCACCCCGTTAAGGTATTAAAGCGCGGAATAGTATCGCTACATAATGCATGTTATTACCTGTCCTGATCGTATCAGTCCCGGAGGCATTAAGACTACTAATCCTAAAGGGAAGGGACTTGGGGCTTTTCAGAGTTTTAAAAGGACAAAAGTCTAGGCGACAAGCAAAAACACATAAACAGTTAGGGGAAACAAATAGCAATTAATGCTCACACAGGCCTCCTAACTTAAAAGAGAAAATATAGCATGACTTTAAATACTGATTTTGGTCTGAATTAAATTAAAAGCATATGCTAGGCTGATTCATCACATATTTCTCAGATGAGGAGTCCGAGTTACCCTTTTCTGGATGTAGTTTATCAAAATTAACGCAATTAATTACCTAATAATTTGCCTAAGTGAGACCTATAGGCATGACATCTAACAGAGCGTATTGATTTTAAGGAAAAGGTTGTTGGTTTTATAAACAGAAGGATATACAGACTTTAAACGACCTTATGACTGATTTTAGATCCATAGATGAAATAGACGAAGCTGATTGAATTGATTGCCTCCTATAGGCATGATTTCTAAGCGTCATTGGTTTAAAACAATTACATAAATGCAAAATTCCTATAGGTATGGTATCTAAAGTGAAGTTGGTTATTTATTAAACCTATGATTGTTTGCCTAACGACATGTGTATACAGAAGTGCAGAAACCTAAGATCATGATTTCTATATGCAGAACTTATAGACATAATTTCTAAAATGTAGAAGTACAGAAGTTATAGACATAATTTCTAAAATGCAGAAGTACAAAAAACTTATAGGCATAATTTCTATGATGCAGAAGTGCAGAAATGTAGAAAAGCTTATAGGCATGAGTTCTAAAATGCAAAAATGCAGTACAGAAAACTTATAGGCATGAGTTCCAAAATACAAAATGTAGAAATTATAAATAACCTATAGGCAAGTTTTCTACCCTTTGCATGAATTCATCCCTATCCCTTTCCACTAGCCATCCCCAATCGTTATTACAGACCCAAATGAATCAGAAAAGAAAAGTAAAATTACATTAGAAGTTCCAGCTACATCCAAACAGCCTAATTCAGACTCAAAGTCCAACAATATGAGATAAACCAACTTCCAGGATCAGATTTCCAAAAGCCTTTCTCATATTTAGGATGAGTCAAAGTTCCCAAGAGTCTCAAAGGGCTTCGGGCAGTGCTTACACCCCAAACACATTGCATTATTAAAATCATAGCGCAATATGGAAATGCCAGCCCTCAGATGTCCAAGTTCAGAGGGAACTCATGGTCCTAAAGCAAGGCTCATAAGAGAGGGGCAAGACTTAAGAGTCTAAGAATAAGTGTAAGTGCATACAGGGGGAATCAAGGAGAGCCATGGCAGGCTGCTGATCATGCCCAGCAATTGGGAATGGTGGCACACCCCTGACAAGCCTCTTAGCCAAACTTAGGAGTTAGGATCCATTGTGGATCAGGTTATGGCCTGGGCAGTAATTAAGATGCTGCCAGGTTAAGACCTTAACTCAAACACATAGAAGGGAATAAGGGAAGGGATTCACCATAGAAATAGATGCAAGGTAAGAAAACATAATTAACATAAATCATTGAACATGAGCAATAGAGTAAACAAAAATGCTAAACTGCAAAGTAAACACATAGAGGTGAGGCAGAAAACTAAATAAAAGACATACCAGTTTTAAGGGAAAACAAGTAAAATAGTAGTCTTGAAAAAGCCAATTTATAAGCAAATAGTTCCAAAAGATCTCAGAGTGTTGAGAGAGTATTAAACTCAAAGCAGTAGTGTGAGTATGTAATTTGGAAGTAAGAAGTTTGATGTATTGAACTTGAAGTGTAGATGAAAGTATTGAATTGGAAGTGTGTTAAAACTGTAGAAGGGCAGTCCCTTTTATAGTGTAAAGAAAACCAGTAAGAAAGGTAAAGAAATCACTGAAATCAATCTCCCTTTGGTTAAGGGATTCCGATTCCAACGGATAGAAATTAGTTAAGGAAAGAAATTTCTAATTAAACCTTTCAAAACAGCACAGAAGGGATAAATACATAGAAGTTATTTAAGGAAAACAATCAATGGTATACAGTTTGTGCCAAATATGGAAAGGGAATCAATTAAACAGCCATGAAACCAAAAATTGCAAGTACAATTGAATGAACCAAGTAAAGAAAGATAAAGGAGGTTCAATCAAAGGAAAATCAGTGACAGTTCATTAGCCTTATTAAGGGGATTTCAGAATCAATCACTTAGTTGGTGAATGTTTTTGAAAGAGAAATTTCTCATATATAAAGCACACAGATCAAACTAAAGAATCGTTAGGTTATTTAGAAAAAGAGTTTAACATTGAAAGTCTCAGAGTCACAAGCAAAAGAGATTCAAGTTTAATTACAGACTCACAGTGAGTCTAAAAGCCTAGGGTCTCAAAGCGGAACCCTAGTACCACTCATCAAAGAAACCCTAAAACCTAGGGCTTCGAATAGAGTCAGAGGTGAGAAAACAAGGTCATTGAAAGAGGCTCAGAAGTCTTTTTTCAAAGACTTATGAGAGACAAACATACACAATAAAAGAACATTGATTCAAGGTCACGAGACCATGTTTGAGAAAACTCGGAGCTAAAAACAAGTTCAGAAGAAAGAGAAGATATGAGTTTTTAAACAACAGTAGAGAAAAATATGCTTAATAGGAACACGAAAAGAGTTCAGTAAAGTGAAAAAAGTCACAGAATTCAACCATAAACACATATAGCAAAGAGTAAGGAAAACAACACAAATTAATATGCGAGCATAAGATTAACAACAAAAGATAGAAGAGTCTTACATAATAGAACAGAAACAAGAGAGCACACTCATGCATAATAAGAAGAAGCATACGAGCATAAAACACACATAAAGAAGGAATAGGAGGAATTAGAAAAATATTTGAAGAAACCTTTTTAGAAACCCTAAAATCTGATATGAACAATTTTGAAAAGGAAATTTGGGGAAAACCTTTAAAACGTCAAATAACGCCCAGGCATGTCACAGATCTAAAAGAAATAAGCAAGTACAAAACCTTAGATGGATTAGAGTTGTAGAGAAAACCCTAAAAATGAGAAAGGTCTTGAGGAAAGTCAGATCCTGAGTCGAAAAGACTTATATCGCTTGAACACACCAGAATAATGGCCGGAAAAGACATAGATCTACAGATCTGAGAAAGATCTAAAGAGAGCCATTGAGGTCGGGCTCCAAAACATCGAGCACCTTAGGTTTAATGGTGAGAGAGAGTGAGTACAGGCCATCCACGGCCTGGAATGCCATGAATTCCGGTGGAAACATGGTAGAAACAGGTGGGAGATAATTAGGGTTTTGGAGAGGCTAGAGAGAGTTTGGGAGATGAAGAGGGTTTCAAGGAAGTGTCTCTGATAGAATGAGTTAGGTTTAGAGGGGTTTGGGAATTAAATAGGAAAGGGGGAATCTCGGTCGTTGATCAAAATGATCAACAACCTGGTTAAAGGGGAGCCAGGCAGGTTTTAAAATCGGGTCTGGCGATTTAGGAATTGGGTAGGTTTCAATTTGGAGCAGAATTGCCGTTAAATTGAGGTTAAAATTGAAAGGAAATAAGTCTATAATTGAAATAGAAATGGGCTAAATGTTAAATAGCCAATTTTTCTTTTTTTATTTTTATAAAAATAGTAATAATAATTTTAAAAATAAATTAAAAGTACTGAACTAATTAATAATATATAAATATTAATCCAAAAATATTGGAAATAATTTTATAATTTCAAAATGATGTTAATCATAAAATAGGCTATAATTGCAATTATATGCAATTTAGCTTTAAAAACAAATATAAAAAAATTACCTTGATTATATTTTGGTATAAATATGAGAATAGAAATAAATTATTCACCAAAATAATAATTTTGGGAATAATTATTGGATTTTGTACTGCTATAAATAGACAATAAATTGATCTTAAAATCTTAAAAATTAGGGAAAAATACCAAACTTTTGGGAATGCTTATATATGCATGTAAATACTATTTTGAAAGTATTTTGCATATAAAAATACATAGGAAAAAATTGGGTGTCAACAGTATCCTTGATTCCAAATGTGCATGTGCTCACACTACTAGCATATCATATGATTCATCTCAAAAAGGAAATGCTGCTAATGTTGTCCCAACATATGGTTCAGCAACTGATAATTCTCCAGCAACAACATGTGTCTCTGCAACACCTTTCTTCACTCAGGATCAATACAATCAAATCCTGTTAATGCTGAACAAAGGAAAGCAAGTTGATACTGTGGCTAATTATGCAACATTGAATACTACAGGTACTATAACAGCTCTCATGTCTCATCTAGTGATTAATAATTGGATTATAGATACAGGTGCTACTAATCACATGGCTCACAATCTGAATCTGCTGAGCAATATTAGAAAGCTATCAGATATTGATCAGAACTCAGTTCAACTTTCTAATGGTGAAAAGGTTATAAACAGTCACACTGGTGATCTATCATTGTTTAAGGATAAATCAGTACATCATGTACTCTATATTCCATATTTCAAGTTCAATATGATGTCAGTGTCAAAAATCACAAAAGAGCTAAGATGTCTAGTGGCCTTCTTCCCTGATTTCTGCTTATTTCAGGAGCTCTTCACTGAGAAGGTGATGGGGATTGGTAAAGAGAAGCATGGTCTCTACATTCTGAAGTAAAAAGAACAAGATGTTCCTAAGCAGCTGCTAGATTCAAGGCAATTTCATTCAAGTCCTTGTGTAAATACTCATAGTAGTGATTTGCAAAAAAATAATGCTAGTATTGAAAATAAAAATGCATCTGAGGGTCTAGATGAAACTGTTTTGTGGCATAAGAGGTTGGGTCACGCACCACTAAGGGTTCTAAAAAGGATAGAAAATTTACCAAATGTTCAATTGAAGGACCATTTCTGTATAGTTTGTCCTGTTGCTAAGTAAACCAGAATTCCTTTTTCTTCCAGTAATTCATGTTCTATTAATGCATTTGATCTCATACATGTTGATGTTAGGGTGCCATACAGAGTTCCTACTCACAATGGTAGGAGGTATTTTATGACTTTAGTGGATGAATACTCAAGGTTTATCTGGATTTTCTTGATGAATGACAAGGCAGAATCTATTGTGATTCTGAAAAATTTCCTATTATTAATTAAGAATCAGTTTCACTATAGTATCAAATGTTTAAGGTCGGACAATGGCACATAATTCTTTAACAATCAGGTAACAAGACTTCTACAAGAACATGGCATAGTCCATCAGAGTTCTTGTGTATACACTCCACAACAGAATAGCAGAGTTGAAAGAAGACATAGATCTATTCTTGATATGTCTAGAGCCTTAAGGTTTCAGGCTTGTGTTACTCTAAAATTTTGGGGAGAGTGTGTTATACTGCTGTGTACATTCTGAATAGGTTGCCCACTATTGTATTGAAGGGTGTATCTCCTTTTGAAAGACTATTTCACAGGTCTCCTTCCTTGCTACATCTCAGAGTCTTTGGGAGTCTTTGTTATGCAACCAATTTGAAGAAAACTGATAAGTTCTGTCCTAGAGCTATTCCTCTAGTCAAAAGGGCTATGTTATGTATGATTTGAACTCCAAACTCTTCTTTGTTAGATGGGACAGTGTATTCAGAGAAGATATCTTTCCGTTCAAACACCTACATACAACTCCATCTCACTTGTTTCAGTCTGGAGTTTAGAGATGCTAAATGTCCTAATTTGTCTTCTATTGATGCCTCTCCATATCCTTCTCAACCTTCTCTAATGTTCCTGCTTCTCCCCTTCCTTCTGATCATTCTCCCCTTTCATCTTCTACTTCTCATTCTTCCTCTCCTTCTCTTCCTTCACCTATTCATGCTGATCTAAGAAGATCCTCTAGGGTGACTAAACCTCCCATTCGTATGGATGATTACATTGTGATGTCTATGTACTCTTCCTGTACTCACCTAATCTCACAGTGTGTATCATACGAGTCAATCTCATGCACATGCAGGGCATCACTTGCAGCTTATTCAGCTGTAACTGAATCAAGGACTTATGCTGAGGCCAAGACAGATCCCAGGTGGATTAAGGCTATACAGGCTGAGATTTCAGCATTAGAAGCTAATCATACTTGGACTATTGTTGATCTTCCTCCTAGTAAGACTCCTATAGGATGCAAATGGGTCTTTAAAGTTAAATACAGGTCTACTGGTGAAGTGGAAAGGTATAAGGCTAGACTAGTTGCCAAAGGATATAGTCAACTTGAAGGTCTAGATTATAAGGAGACATTCTCTCCTGTTTCTAAGATGGTGATTGTTAGGACTGTGGTGGCTTTAGCTACAACATCTGGGTGGTACATTTTTCATATGGATGCCCACAATGCTTTCCTTTAAGGTGATCTTCTTGAAGAGGTGTACATGCACATTCCAGATGGCTTTGCTATCCGGGGGAGTTACATAAGGTCTACAGACTTCATAAGTCACTGTATGGGCTCAAACAAGCTCCCAGACAGTGGAACTTGAAGCTGACTAGTGCACTAACTGACATGGGCTTTGTTCAGTCACACTATGACTATTCTCTGTTCACATACAAGGCAGGCTGTGATCTTGTAGTAGTGCTGGTATATGTGGATGATCTGCTAGTGATAGGAACTAGCCTAGCACTTATTCAACAAGTAAAGAAAGACCTACAAACCAGATTCAAGATGAAAGATCTGGGAGAGCTGAAGTTTTTCCTTGGCATTAAGTTCTTGAGATCCAAGGAAGGAATCCTGATGAATCAAAGAAAGTATGCACGTGAGCTAGTGTCTGAAATGGGATTAGTAGGCTATAAAATAGCTGCCACCCCTCTAGAGTTCAATCACAAGTTATCCTCTATAGAACTAGACAAGTTTTTGCACACTAATGAAGCCTTAGTTGACAAAGAACTAGAAGATAGAAGCAACTACCAAAGGCTGATTGGTAGATTGTTATATCTAACCATGACTAGGCCGTATATTGCCTTTGTAGTTCAGGTACTTAGTCAATATATGCATGCTCCTAAGCAGTCTCACATGGATGCAACTATGAGAGTGGTTAGTTCAAGAGTCGAGAAAGCATAAACTATCAATCCTTTACCAAATATCCATTTTTCGCCCAATATGTACGTCATGCCATCACACTAAGCATAATTAAATATCAAGATGGACCGAAGCCCCAAATCAAGTAGGGTCAAAACCCAATAGTCAAGAGAATCAAGAACCATATTAAAAATGGTTTCCTAGTTCATACTTAACATGGACAAGTTCCATAATTTAAGACGAACTCCAAATCCAAAGTCAAGATGAAAAAAGATCCAAATCAAGATGCATGCCAAGAAGAGTTACAAAGTCACTGCCACAAGAAGGACAAAGTCCCAACAAGAATGCAAAATAATCAAACAATCCGTACAAATGGGCGATTTAGCAAATATCTTACGATATTTAATATAATATGAAAATAAAAATATAAATTAAATACAACAAAACAAAATATTAGGTTATTTCAAAATATTCCAGCAAGAAAAAAATACAAAGTTTATACACAAACCTTGGTGTTTTACCATAAAACATTTAAATCACAAACTTGGTGACGTTCGAATCGTCTACGCCGTAAACAAACCAAATCCGTCCACTTCCTCAAACACTTCCCCTTTAATTTTTCAAGGGCTTATATACCTGAAATATATAATCAAATATTTAAATAAGTTCAGTGATTTAACATGTTAAACTAAACATGATATTAGGGAAAATTACCCAAAAATTTTTGAAACAAAAATTCTGGACAGTATCATTGTTTCGTGTGTGGCTCAGGTTTTAAGATCTAAACGGATAAACTATACTTTATAGTCTTCATAAAAGTTGTAGATCTATGTCTTAGCATTTCATAACATCTTGAATCCCCCCATATTTATTTTGTACAGAAAGTTATGCTAAAATTACTAACAATAGTACATGGAGAATTTCTAAAACTGAAAATCTGGGCAGCGCCTGCCCTGTACTTTTTGATCCCTTTTTGGATAATACCAGCAAAAATAAATTTTAGTTCCTTCATAAGAGTTATAGATCTATTGTAACGACCCGATCGGTTGTTTCGAGCCCTAGTGTGTTATTCAGCAATCTGAGGCCATGAGCAGCTTCATTTCAGGTGTTATGACTAGTACGCATGGTCAAAATTGAATTTCGGGAAGTTCGGAGTTGGTTTGGGAAGAGAATTCTCATTTCGGAAGCTTAAGGTTGAAAGAATGAACTAGGATTGGATTTTGAGCAGACGACCTTGGAATCAAGATCTGAAGGTTCGAGCAGGTTCGTATGATGATTTCAGACTTGGGCGTATGCCCGGATTGGGTTTTGGATGACACGGGAGCATTTTGGCGCCTATTGTGGAAGTTAGCATTTTGGAAGAAATTTTATAAGTTTGGTTGGAAGTGTATTTTAGTGTTATCGATGTCCGTTTGGAATTCTGAGACTGGGAATAGCTCCGTATGGTGATTCTGGAGTTGGGAGCGCGATCGGAAGTGAATTCGGAGGCCCGTAGGTCATTTAGAAGCCATTTGGCTAAAGATAGAAAATTGAAGGTTTTGAGAAGTTTGACCGGAGGTTGACTTTTTGATATCGGGGTCGGAATCTGATTCTGAAAGTTGGAGCAGGTCCGTAATGTTGAATATGATTTGCGTGTAAAATTTGAGGTCAATCGGACGTGATTTGATAGGTTTAAGCATCGAAAGTAGAAGTTGGAAAGTTCGAAGTTCATAAAGCTTGAATCGGGGTGTAATTCATGATTTTAGCGTTAATTGACAGTATTTGAAGCCTCGAGCAAGTCCGTAATGTATTTTGGGACTGGTTGGTATGATTGGTATGATTGGTTGGGGTCCCGAGGGCCTCGGGTGAATTCCGGGTGGTTAACGGATCGAAGAGTAGAATTTGGAAAGGCTTGAGATTTGCTGCTTCTGTCATAACCGCATCTGCGGTTCTTGGACCGCAGAAGATGGACCGTAGATGCGGTCAAACGCTTGTAGAAGCGGAGGGGGGCTAGGTCCAAGAAAATCGCAGAAGCGTCCCAGGGACCACAGAAGCGGTTCCGCTTAAGCGGCCCCCAAACCGCAGAAGCGATCAGCTTCCTTTTGCCCAAATCCGCAGAAACGGCGAAAAGTCGCAGAAGCGGAAACAGCTGGGGCAGTGAGATGTTTTAAGTTCGGGGTTGAGTTCATTTCAACCCCATTTTTCTTCCATTGGAGTCGATGGGGAGCAGCTTGGAGGTGCCATTTTCGTCACTTGTCATGAGGTAAGTAATTTATGCCAGCTTTGAGTTAAATACAAGGTTTATACATGGATTTAGGCAAGGAAATTATAGAAATTTGGGGTTTTGGTGGAAAACCTAGGAATTTACATTTCTTCGAATTTGACCACGATTTTGAGTATGGAATTAGGAGAAAATCATATATTTGAGTTCCTAAGGTCATGGGTAACCTTCGTCTTCGAGAAATTTTGGAATCCGAGCACGTAGGCCCTTGGGTATTTTGGTCATTTAACTAAGCGGATTTGGGAATCTGTGTAATTTGAATTTCTAACAAGTATTTGAGCATGTTCTCATTAGTTTGTCGTTAATTGGCTAGTTTTGGTGCATTGTGCGTCGGTTCAAGCCTTCGGGAGAATGTAAAATGCCGGTTATGAGTCTTCGGAGCGAGGTGAGTCTCCTTTCTAATCTTGTGAGGGGGAATTTACCCCATAGGTGAAGTAATTGATTAGGTACTCCTATTTGTGGGGGCTACGTACGCACGAGGTGACGAAAGTCCGTGCGTAGCTGCTATTATGCTATTGTCCGGGTAGTTAGGAGCCAAAAGCATGTTGTACGTGGATTAATTGTGAACCAATTGGTAGCTTAAATTTCTTAACTCACATCAAATTAGTAAGTGAATTTCTAAAAGGATTAAACTTCATTTCTTAAATTGTTAAAGGAGAATTTGTTTTATTTGAATAAATATTCCCTGATAAGTTCTTAATTTCCTACTTGAGCATGTATTTTATGTGTGCCTGCGTCGCATGGATGATTCGCGAGAAGGATATGTGTTTATTTATGTAACGGGCCGAACACCTCGGTGAGAATAGATGCATCAATGGTTCGTGCCGCTCGACCCTCGGCAGTGCACAATTTACATTTCTGTTGGAGCGGGCCGTCGACCTCGGTATGATTTGCACATGTTTGTGCTATTGTCTTGAACTTATTAAAGTTGCTACTGTCTCACCATGGCTCAAGATTAATTTGTTGATAATAAAGAGGAATTTTGGAAATTTCCTATGAAAGGCTTATATTTTACTTGTTTCCTCTACTTGGATTAAAAATCACGTTTATAAAATAAATCCACATTTCAATATATATATTAAGGATGAACAAGTACTGGACCGTTAGAGAATGTCAAAGTTGACCATCTTGTCTCTACTCCTTCGCGATTAGGCGGGATACTCACTGAGTACACGTTGATTACATACTCAAACTACACTTCTGTGCATTTTTGTTGCACGGGTATATATACCTCTAGCAGCCTATTGGGCGTAGCTTCATGGATGACGCTGGGACTAGGTGAGCTGCATTGTTCGAGGTGACCCGCAGCTAGTGTAGTTCCTTTCAGCATTTTGTATCTTATTCCCTGTCCACTGTATTTCGGATAGGTGTTGTATTTTATCTTACTTATCAGTAGTTGCTCATGCACTTGTGACACCGGGTTTCTGGGATGGGTTTCAACGGATTTGTACTAATTGTTATTATTTAAATTTGAATTCGAGTAGTGAACTTTTATTTATGAAAAAAATGGAAGGAAACACCTTAGATTTTTAAAAGTATTAAAAAGTAATTAATTGATAATTTAGTTGGCTGGCCTGACAGAGATGTCCGGCGCCACCACGACCCTTAGTGGATTTTGGGTCGTGAAAATATGGTATCAGAGCACTAGGTTCCCGTCGATCTCACGAGTCATGAGCAAGTCTAGTAGAGTCTCGCGGATCGGTACGAAGACGTCTGTACTTATCCTCGGGAGGCTACAGGGCTGTTAGGAGTACTTCCCTTCTTGATTTCCTTATCGTGCGGTTCAATTCCTTTGAGTCTTATGCCTTTGATTTCTTCCTGCTCAATCTTACACGAGCACTTGTTATAAATCGAAAGTTGAAGAATTGAAATGCACTACAAATGTGGTGCGGGATGATTCTCTCGATATAGTTGATTTGACTAGTATGGTCGCCTTATGAAAGGATATTCCATTGTTTTAGCTCAGTAACAGACTTTCTAAGAGCCTTGAGGCTAGGCACAGGTTGCCATAATGCTTATGAGCGATTATTCCGCAGTGTTGTTGTGATGGTAGGGTGTTTGCCCACGTGTCGGGGCAACGAATGAATTGAAGGGGGGTTTACTCAGTGTGTTATCAAAGGGATTCAGTATTTTATTCCCGGCAGGGGAAGGACAATCAAATTAAGGATGGTCAGATGCGGACTGGTGGAAGTAATGAAACGTGGTAATTGCAAGCGTGGTGGAGTTCTTCTCTATATGGGGGTGCTGTTGTCCTAATTGAACGCTTTAAGTTTGTCAGTGTTATGATCTGCTACAATTTGCCTTTGGGCAAGATATTACGAAATAGTATTGGAGGTATAACTATCAGATATCGTAGGGTGCGGTGGTTCTGGATTTAATCAGTATTTCAAGATGTTGACGGTTCAATAAAGACGACCTGCGAAAAAGTTTGGTGTTAGTAGCAAATTATGGATTCGAGTTCTATGAAGATAGATTTCATTTAAGGCAACAGTTGAGCATCAAAGTATGAGGAAAGGCATGTGGGAAGTGTCAAGCAGAGTTTTAAACTTTTAAAAGGCCAGGCTTAGGGAGCGCAGGCCGAACAGTCAATGGAAGGAGTGAGTTCACCCAAAGTGGGAGAGTGGCGGAGCTGTATAGGGCCTAGTAGTAGGATGACTACGTGCCTAAGGATAGTTTGGAAGGATCTGGGATCTTAGCGACGGGCAATGGAAGTCTGTAGAGTTAATTTGAAGCATGAGGTTGTTATGTGGCAGGAGATTTGGTATGACGGAAAGGAGCTGCTTGAAATGAAGAAAGATGTAGCATGACTTTGAAGTGGAAGGATGTTGTCGCGCATTTAATGGGTGTAAACGAGGGGTAAATGGACTGGCACAGCTAGGGAGTGAGCTTGGACTCAGGAGGGTTATTCCCTGTGAGCAGTTTAGCGATCGCGTGGTTGGCGAGGCTTCTGTGAAGAGTCCTACGGGTTATGCAGCAAAAGGAACTGTTGTGTGAATGTTGTTAAATGATTTAGAGTATCAAATTGGGTTTCTATGGTAAGATATCGAGATTGTTGGCGATTGATTGCGCAAGGTCATATCAATAAGAGATTAAGAATCCTGGTGAACTCTAGAGTTTTGTAATAATGGCTTCAAGCTAAGTGGGAGAGTCCCACCGCCTATGATTGGGTTGCATGGTTAATTACTTGCGAGATTTCTGGTTATTAGCATATTGATGGATTAATTCAGATACAAGAAAAGATCAAAAGTGGTAATTCGAGCAAATGAATTATTGGACGCATGCGGTGGTTGGCCTTATTGGCTCATGTTCGGACTTGGAAAAAGGTTCAGGATTTATGCCTTGTATGGATACAAGTTTCAGAGAAAGCGATTTCGTTGGGTGCTTCGCCAAGAGAGTATTCGTGTGTTATAAGATTCAGGGAGTTGAATATATTCGGGATCAAGTCAGAGTGGGTGGCTCTCAGCAATGGTCCTAGTGAATTCAAGAGGTAAAGTGTGGTGCCTAATGATGTCGAGCTTATAGGTACAATTAAGAATCAAGCTTTGTAGTAGTTTATGAGAAGAGGCACAGAATGTTCCGGGATGTTTGGCTTATGGTGTAGCATTTGGGTGTTATGAAATAGTTTGTGGGAATTGAGACAGCCTGGTCTCGTGATTCAAGGTCACTCGGGGTGAGTGTAGATATAGTATGTTATGTGTTGGATGGAGTTAGTCTTAACTTCTAAGGCAAGAAAGGATAAATTGGAAGAAGGTAGAATGATTAGCCAGAGTTTAATTGGCACATTGGGGCCAGCGATCAGTTCATTCCGTGTGATCGAGTTATATGTATGATCTGTGGCAGTACGTGTGAGGTTTGCCGGCCGCCATAATTGATGTTATTCAGAAGCATTCTTCTGTTATGGCTTGCTAAGTGGAAGCGGATTCCGGGAGGAAAATGGTTGCTTGGACCACTACTTGCAGATTTGCATATTCTAAGGTTATGGGAATCTACCTGTGTGTTGCTACGATTCTCCTGAAATGAGTTAAGTGCAAAGTTCTTATATGATGAAGTGTTAAAATATTAATGATTTCAAAGCTACGATGAAAGTCATGTTCTATCGTATGTTGGCACATTGGGGGCAGCGAGTAATATGAAATTTGAAAATGAGAATCAAAGTTGCAGTTCTATGTGGACAAGGATGTCACGGGCTCGGATGAGCAAGAAAAGGGTTGAATGATTAGAGTAAATTGGTATTGTCCTCCACGTCACCTGAGATCGATGTGTTGTGGAAGAGGTTTTGCATCCTGGTTATGGATTCTAGATCGCTTTTCAGCGTTAGTGCGTCTGATGGTTTAGATGTGCGGACCCATTATTTATTTCGGAAGATTGTGGGAACTTGTTCCATGGGAAGATTGTACCAGTGTGGCATGTAGCCACTTGTTTGACTGAATTTAAATCAAGTATGAGGAATTTGGGTAATATCATTTCTTTGAGAATTTATGCCTGGAGANCATTGTGCCGTGTGAGTTGTGAGACGGCCTGAGAAATTGTGTATGTGTTGAGGACCCGCGTGGGAATGTCGTATTAGGAACAAATGTCTCTTGAGATTCAAATCTTGTACCATACCTCAGTTGTGCTTGAGTTTGGTAGCCTATAGCGCTATGTGCTTTCTCAGGGATGGTATTATGCACTTAACATGCTTGCGATCGAAATTCGATATTTTTATTGTAATGAGCAGATTTAGCTCGAAGTGCAATCTCCTTATGTGAGATATATATGTGGATCGGGTGGCATGCCGCCGTGGGTATGTTATTTGGATCGGGTGGCACGCCGCCATGGGTATGTTATTTGGATCGGGTGGCACGCCGCAACAGTGTGATGTCGAGTCTGGTCCTCTATATGTTATTTTTTTTGTTTCGCTTCCTATATTCTAAGGAAGGTCCATACTAGTGCGAGAGTTAGGTAATTCCTTCCAAAGTTCGATTTCCATTTGTGTTGTGTTCGGATTGGTGGCCTATTGGCACATTCTGGCGTTATATGAGACTTGTGATCGCATTCAGAGTGGCTTATTGCCTGAGTAGTGCGTACTGGGTAAGATGAGATTGTGGGATTCAGGATCAGTGCAATCTGATTATATAAAGTATATTATGGAGCGAAGTTCATTATTTGGTTCCGAATGTGGTAATGTTTCTTGTCAGAAGTATAGACTCGATGGTTGGTTGACTCGACAGTTGATTATGAATTTTGGCATCTCATCTGTCGTGGAGGTATTTTAATAGTTAGAGTAAGACCTATGTAGGTCATGAGGTGCAATGGGAGCATCGGATTCGTGGAATTTTGATTAAATCAAACAGAAATGTTATTGTGGTCCTATGAGTAAAGTGATGCAAAGTGTGAATTCAGCAGAGTTATACAGTCATGTTTGAGTACAGCATATAGTGATTGATACAGTGATTGTATGTTGGAAACAGGCCTGACATAGAATTCTGTATGTTGGAATTGGGCTCTAAGGCTTATTTGCTTGAATAAAAAGGGAATATCTTCAAAATATATCGAGCCAATGTGCTCAGCTAAATTTTGGTAGCACGGGGAGGTGCATGAGAAGTTAAACATCAATTTCAAACTACTTCAGTATAGTTCTCAGCACGTTCGAGGACGAACGTACGTTTAAGTGGGAGAGAATGTAACGACCCGACCGGTCGTTTTGAGCCATACGTGTTGTTCAGCAATCTGAGGCCATGAGCAGCTTCATTTCAGGTGTTATGACTAGTACGTGTGGTCAGAATTGAATTTCGGGAAGTTCGGAGTTGGTTTGGGAAGAGAATTCTCATTTCGGAAGCTTAAGGTTGAAAGAATGAACTAGGATTGGATTTTGAGCAGACAACCTCGGAATCAAGATCTGAAGGTTCCAGCAGGTTCATATGATGATTTCGGACTTGGGCGTATGCCCGGATCGGGTTTTGGATGAACCGGGAGCGTTTTGGCGCCTATTGTGGAAGTTAGCATTTTGGAAGAAATTTCATGAGTTTGGTTGGAAGTGCATTTCAGTGTTATCGATGTCCGTTTGGAATTCTGAGACTGGTAATAGCTCCGTATGGTGATTCTGGAGTTGGGAGCGCGATCGGAAGTGAATTCAGAGGCCCGTAGGTCATTTTGAAGCCATTTGGCTAAAGATAGAAAATTGAAGGTTTTGAGAAGTTTGACCGGAGGTTGACTTTTTGATATCGGGGTTGGAATCCGATTCTGAAAGCTGGAGTAGGTTCGTAATGTCGAATATGATTTGTGTGTAAAATTTGAGGTCAATCAGACATGATTTGATAGGTTTAAGCATCGAAAGTAGAAGTTGGAAAGTTCGAAGTTCATAAAGCTTGAATCGGGGTGTAATTCGTGATTTTAGCGTTAATTGACGGGATTTGAAGCCTCGAGAAAGTCCGTAATGTATTTTGGGACTAGTTGGTATGCTTGGTTGGGGTCCCGGGGGCCTCAGGTGAATTTCGGGTGGTTAACGGATCGAAGAGTGGAATTTGCGAAGGCTTGAGATTTGCTGCTTCTGTCATAACCACATCTGCGGTTCTCGCAGAAGCGGAAGGGGGCCAGGTCCAAGGAAATCACAGAAGCGGCCCAGAAGCGGTTCCGTTTAAGCGGCCCAGGGACCGCAGAAGCGGTCAGCTTCCTTTTGTCCAAAGTCGCAGAAGTGGCGAAAAGTCGCAGAAGCGAAACTATTTCCGCAAAAGCGGAAGCAGCTGGGGCAGTGAGATATTTTAAGTTCGGGGTTGAGTTCATTTCAACCCCATTTTTCTTCCAATGGAGTCGATGGGGAGCAGCTTGGAGGTGCCATTTTCGTCACTTGTTATGAGGTAAGTAATTTATGCTAGCTTTGAGTTAAATACAAGGTTTATACATGGATTTAGGCAAGGAAATTATACAAATTTGGGTTTTTGCTGAAAAACCTAGGAATTTACATTTCTTCGAATTTGACCACGATTTTGAGTATGGAATTAGGAGAAAATCATATATTTGAGTTCCTAAGGTCATGGGTAACCTTCATCTTTGAGAAATTTCGGAATTCGGGCACATAGGTCCAAGGGTATTTTGGTCATTTCACTAAGCGGAGTTGGGAATCTGTGTAATTTGAATTTCTAACAATTATTTGAGCATGTTCTCATTAGTTTGTCGTTAATTGGCCAGTTTTGGTGCATTGTGCGTCGGTTCAAGCCATCGAGAGAATGTAAAATGCCGGTTATGAGTCTTCGGAGCAAGGTGAGTCTCCTTTCTAATCTTGTGAGGGGGAATTTACCACATAGGTAAAGTAATGGATTAGGTGCTCCTATTTGTGGGGGCTACGTATGCACGAGGTGACGAGAGTCCTTGCGTAGCTACTATTATGCTATTGTACGGGTAGTTAGGACCGAAAAATATGTTGTACGTGGATTAATTGTGAACTCATTGGTAGCTTGAATTTCTTAACTCACATCGAATTAGTAAGTGAATTTCTAAAAGGATTAAACTTCATTTCTCAAATTGTTAAAGGAGAATTGGTTTTATTTGAATAAATATTCCCCGATAAGTTCTTTATTTCCTACTTGTGCATGTATTTTATATGTGCCTGCGTCGTATGGATGATTCGCGAGCAGGATATGTGTTTATTTATGGAACGGGCCGAACGCCTCGGTGAGAATAGATGCATCAATGGTTCGTGCCGCTCGACCCTCGGCAGTGCACAATTTACATTTCTGTTGGAGCGGGCCGTCGACCTCGGCATGATTTGCGCATGTTTATCTGTTACTTGAAAATTGTAAATGTGGAATTGGCCCTACGTGGCTTGATATAAACTGATAAGATAATAAAGAACAGACTTTAGAAGCCCTTGATTT
This sequence comes from Nicotiana glauca, assembly GCA_026770625.1. Taxonomy (NCBI): domain Eukaryota; kingdom Viridiplantae; phylum Streptophyta; class Magnoliopsida; order Solanales; family Solanaceae; genus Nicotiana; species Nicotiana glauca. Next base: position 38,294 of record MU670079.1, on the reverse strand, counting down.
ATTGTTGAAGGTGTTTACCTGTTTTTCTGGCTTCACAATCAGAACTTCTATACAAATCCATGATTATCCTCGCACTTATAGAATATTTCTAATTGACCTCTAGTGAGTGTCGGAGTTGGCCATCTCGTCTCTACCCCTTCGGGATTAGGCAGGATACTCACTGAGTACACGTTGATTACGTACTCATACTACACTTCTGTGCATTTTTGTTGCACAGATATATATACCTCTAGCAGCCTATTGGGCGTAGCAGCATGGATGACGCTGGGACTAGGTGAGATGCATTGTTCGAGGCGACCCGCAGCTAGTGTAGTTCCTTTCAGCATTTTGTATCTTATTCCCTGTCCACTGTATTTCGGATAGGTATTGTATTTTATTTACTTATCAGTAGTCGCTCATGCACTTGTGACACCGGGTTTCTGGGATGGGTTTCAACGGATTTGTACTAATTGTTATTATTTAAATTTGAACTCGAGTAGTGAACTTTTATTTATGAAAAAAATGGAAGGGAACACCTTAGATTTTTAAAAGTATTAAAAGAGAAATTAATTGATAATTTAGTTTGCTGGCCTGACAGAGATATCCGGTGCCACCACGACCCTTAGTGGATTTTGGGTCGTGACATCTATGGAAAAACCTTTCCAGAAAGTCCTGGATCACTTAAATCGGAGCTCTGTACAAAAATATATGTTGAAAACACTAATAGTTGTCTAGTATAAAAATGAGTTTAGAAACTTACCACAAAAGAGAGGAGCAACTTGATCTTCACCAAAAAACCAATTTTGCTGGTTGATTTAGTAAAAATTTATGGTGGTTTCATAAAGGTTTTATAGGCTAAGAAGGAGACAGGGTAGGTGGTTTTGTTTCTTTGTGTTGCAAGAATGAAACAAGAGAGAATGATATCGAAAGGCAAGTCTTCCAAAGTAATATCTAAACTTTGGATAAGTATGAAAAATGTGGCTGCCCAAATTACTAATATCTTTAGATAAATACAAAAGGTTGGCAGCCGAAAAACTTAATTATATAATGTATTTAATAATAATTTAATAAAATAATATTAAGTGTTATACATAGCAACGCCACAGAGCTTCTTTGTCAATATTAATACAACCTAAAGTAAGAAATTTTAATATATTGTCAATTTTACGTTTAGGAAGTGCAAAATAAGATATCTCCTCGTTATAAAAATGCTCGATCAAGAATGCAAATATTATTAAAATTTTGAGGTGCTACAATTCTCTCCCCCTTAAATTAATTTTGTCCCGAAATTTACTTTGTACTAATCCTGAAACAAATATGGATATTGAACTCGCATATCCTCTTCTCGTTCCCATGTAGCTTCCTCTCCTGAATGATTTCTCCAAAGAACCATCAATAAGGGGATTTCCTTATTTCTAAGCTCTTTTACCTCATGCACTAAGATTTGGATTGGTTCTTCTTCATATGTCAAATCAGGATTAACCACAATAGACTCAATAGAAACAACATGAGATGGATCTGAGCGGTATCTTCAAAGCATAGAAACATGAAAAACGTTGTGCATCTTGCCTAATTCAGGTGGGAAAGCTAGCTTATATGCAACATGACCAATTCTCTCAAGTATTTCATAAGGTCCATTGGATTGAGGACTAAGTTTACCCTTTTGGCCAAATCTCATAATATTCTTCAGTGGAGACACTTTTAAAGATACCTTATCGCCTACCTGATGCTCAATTTCACGCCCTTTAAGATCAGCATAGAACTTTTGTCTATCTGAAGAAATTTTCAAACGATCCTTGATGATTTTCACCTTATCTTTAGTTTGTTGCACAATCTCAGGACCCACCAATTTTCTTTCACCAACCTCGTTCCAACAAAGAGGTGTTTTACATTTTCTCCGATATAAAGCTTAATAAGGAGGCATGCCTATACTTAATTGGTAGCTATTATTGTAAGCAAATTCTATCAGGGCTAAGTGTTTGTCCCAACTACCCTCAAACTCAATAATGCAGGCTCGAAGCATATCCTCCAAGATTTGTATTACCCTCTCAGACTGGCCGTCTGTTTGTGGCTTGAAAACGGTACTAAAATTCAACCTGGAACCCAAAGCTCTTTGCAAGCTAGACAAAAATCTAGATGCAAACCTTAGATCTCTATCAGACACAATAGAAACGGGGATTCCATGCAGCCTCACAATCTCATTAATGTATAATTTTACCAAACGTTCTAGTGAGTAGTTCATTCTGATTGCCAAGAAATGAGCACTCTTAGTTAGTCTATCTACAATGACCCAAATTGCATCATGATTTCTTTGAGTGTGTGGAAGTCCAGAAACAAAGTCCATCATTATCATTTCCCATTTCCATTCAGGTATTGACAAGGGTTGCAGTAAACCAGTCGGGACTTGATATTCAGCTTTTATTTGTTGACATACCAAGCATTTAGAAATAAACTCTGCAATGTCTTTCTTCATACCACTCCACCAGTAGTGCTCCTTGATGGTCCGATACATTTTAGTACCTCCAGGATGCATTGCATAAGGTGAACTATGTGCTTCAATCAAGATCTGCTTCCTCAATTTATCATCATTTGGAACACACAACCTATTTTTATAAAATAAGGTACCATCTTTCTTTAATGAAAAATTCGATTCTCTTCCATTTCTGACTTCTTCAACCCGTTTCACAAGCTTCTCATCTAACTTCTGCGCTTCTTGGACCTGCTCAAGTAAGACTGGCTTGACTTTCGTCAAAGGATTCACTAGTTCTATTCGAAGAGGAGGCCATGTTAAAATTCCTTTAAAAGATAAGATCACACTGCATTAGGGACATGTACATGACGCATATGCACAAGTAATACAACAAATTACATTACACGAGTATGCAAAAATTCATAATCTCCGATGCATTTTCAAGAAAGGAAATAACAACAATTACCAGGTACGATCACAACAACAAAAAATCTTAGAATCATAAACCTTGGCTCTGATACCAAAACTTGTGGCAACCCCTTTGGGAGGGTGTTACTTAGTAAACAAATCTAATTTACTACTTATAAAATATTAAAAAGATATTAGTTAAGAATATCCAGAATAATTTAGTAGTGGAAATAGGCCCATGCGAAAAGGTTCAAATGGCAATATTTTTTTTTTGAAAATACACTTCATAATTTTATTTTAAATGAAATACAATGTCAAAATATCAACATAAGGTGATATAACCTTTCTTGAACAATCAACAGATTAAAGCAACTTCCTAACAAAATTTATACTTTCATTCAACATCACTTCAAGTTTGTATTGTACATAAATTTTATAAAAAGGAAACTAGTTTTCTCCTTTGTATATATCTACAAGACAAAGTGTAAATTCAGTATATTACAAGACTTGAGTTATTAACACACCTTAAAACAGTAAAACAAGTTACCAAATTCAATTTACATGATTTTGGTCTTAAAATCCAACAAGCCTCCAAATAATATACATAAATGTATATATATATCATTTACATGTCCCAAAGCTATGCAAAACCAAGGTGCATATGCAAATGTGATCTCCATAAATGCTCCCAAAAGACTACTTCATAATGGACATCTTCAGATTTCATCCCGTACATTACCTACGATAGAAAATAACTATCACTAAGCATAAAGCTTAGTGGCGTATAAACATTGGGCTTGGAGTCATTAAATTCTCCAATTCCCCATTTCAGTCATAGTTAGCGCAATTTAACATAATTTAAAACAAGTGAACAAACATACAAGCATATCCAATATCAAACGTTGAAGTGTTTCCAAATATCAATACAATGTTCAAAAGTCGAGAAAGCATAAACTATCAATCCAAGAGAGTTTACCAAATATCTATTTTTCGCCCAATATGTACGTCATGTCATCACACTAAGCATAATCAAATATCAAGATGGACCGAAGCCCTAAATCAAGTAGGGTCAAAACCCAATAGTTAAGAGAATCAAGAACCATATTAAAAATGGCTTCCTAGTTTGTACTTAACACGGACAAGTTCCATAATTTAAGACGAACTACAAATCCAAAGTCAAGATGGCAAAAGATCCAAATCAAGAGGCATGCCAAGAGGAGTGACAAAGTCACTGCCACAAGAAGGACAAAGTCCCAACAAGAATGCAAAATGATCAAACAATCCGTACAAATGGGCGATTTAGCAAATATCTTACGATACTTAATATAATACGAATATAACAATATAAATTGAAGACAAGAAAAATAAATATTAGGTTATTTCAAAATATTCCAGCAAGCAAAAAGAGTACAAAGTTTATACACAGACTTTGGTGTTTTTGTCACGACCCGAATTTCCCACCATCGGGAGTCGTAAAGGCGCCTACTGTCGGAGCTAGGAAAGCCAAGCATTTAAACATTTTCTGATAATAACCCAACAGTAATAATAATAGTGATTCATTTAACTAAAAGCGGAAGTCTTTAAAACTTGAACAACTGGAAACCCAAAATGCGGAAGTTTAATATCTCTTTACCCAAGACTGGTGTCGCTATCTCACGAACTACTAAAGAGTGCTACAAACAAGTCTGAAAAGAAATACCTAAATATCTATCTCGGTAAAATGAAAACAAACTGAAAACATAGAAAAGGACTCCGGCCCCCGCGAGCACCAGCTAGGCTACCTCGTAAATCCCAGGAATGAAGTCAGCTTCCAGTCAAAAATCCTACTGCTGTGGCCCAAAAGCTGCTCCTGGATCTGTGCAAAAAGATGCACAGAGTGTAGCATCAGCACAACCGACCCCATGTGCTGGTAAGTGCCTGGCCTAGCCCTGGCGAAGTCGTGACGAGGCTAGACCAGGCTACCAGATAAACCTGTGCAGATATATATACAAGTACAACAAAATAATAGCGGAAAGTAAACAATTATAACTGGGTGGGGAACATGCTTATGGGGTAGCAGATAAAACGGAATATCAAGAATAACAAGGAAACTACATATGATTCCTTATAACACAGAATAAGGGAAAACAAACTACTTTCACTTGTTTCAATTTCCTCTCATTGCAGGCGTGCAACTCAATCCCATTTCTCAACATATCACTTGGTAGGCGTACCACTCGATCCCATGTAATAACATCACATGGTAGGCGTACCACTCGCTCCCATTTAATAATATAATATGGTAGGCGTACCACTCGCTCCCATTTCATAATATCACGTGGTAGGCATACCACTTGCTCCCATTTCATAACATCACGTGGTAGGCAAACCACTCGCTCCCATTTCATAATATCACGTGGTAGGCGTACCACTCATTCTCATTTCATAATACCTCATGATCCCATTTCATAATATATAAGTGGTCGGCGTGCCACACGAACCCATTTCATAATATATAAGTGGTCAGCGTGCCACACGATCCCATTTCTTTCAACACAATACACAAAATAATCCAGGCAAGGGAACAAGATAATATAATAAACTATCCCGGCAAGGGGAAATCCAGCTATAGCCAAACTTATTCAATTTCTACTTAACATATTTAAATCAATGCTCAGTCCCAACAATTACTGGCTCAGTGTTTAAAGATTTCCAACCAAGTCCTCATAAACAACAATTTAGAATTCGATAATTTAGCAATTCAGGACTCACAGTCATGCTCGACCCCAGTGTATAGATACTCGTCACCATGCCTATACACCACATTCAACAAATAGAAATTAGCAAATAAGACTCTACTCCTATTCCCTCAAGCCAAAGTTAGACCAAACACTTACCTCAAATGCTCCAAAAATCAACTCAAGCCTCTAGTGTAGCTTTACCCTTCGAATTCACCACAAAACCGCTCGAATCTAGTCACAAATTACTTGAATGTATCAACAAATGCTAATTGAATCAATTTGAATGCATGAAAATGAATTTTCCAAAGTTTTACTCAAAATTTCCCAAAATGCCCCCAGGCTCACGTGGTCAAAACCCGAGGTTCGAACCAAAACCCGGTTACCCATTCCCCCACGAGTTCATATCTATGATTTATTTTGAAATCGGACCTCAAATTGAGGTCCAAATCTCCAATTTTAAGAAAACCTAGGTTCTACCCAAAATACCCATTTTCACCCATGGAAATCTATGATTTTAAGATGAAAACAAGTTTAATGATGATAAGGATTGATGAAATTAAGTGAAAATCAACTTACAATTGAATTGGAGAAGGAAGAGTTCTTGAAAATCGCCAATGGGTGTTTGGGTTTGAGAAATATGAAAAATGGGGCTTAAAATCGTCTAAGTATGAAAAATGCAGGTTGCTGATGTGGGAAATGCGAACCCAGCAGGTTTGGGAAATGTGAGGTCGAGTTTCGCATTTGCGAACTCTGAGAGATTCTGCGCAGTTCGCATTTGCGATAGAATATGTCGCATTTGCGACGACCTTTGATCGCATTTGCGGACAGACCTTCGCATTTGCGAAGTATGGGGCTAAAGGCGGGCATCGCATTTGCGATGGATAGCTTCGCATTTGCGAAGTGGGCTGCCCAGGAAGGGTCTCGCAATTGCGAGGCTGGCTTCGCATTTGCGAAGCCTGCAGGTCAGGCATGCCAGCAGTTCCAAAAATGCTAAAATACAACTCGTGGCCTATCCAAAACTCACCCGAGCCCTCGGGGCTCCAAATCAAATATGCACACAACTTCAAAAACATCCCACGGACTTACTCGTGCGATCAAATAACCAAAATAACATCATATATATAGAATCAAGCCTCAAATCACATGATTTCTTCCAATTTTTCATAAAACACAAATTTCCCATTTTAAGTCCGAATCACGTCAAATGACATCCGTTTTCAACCAAACTTTACAGATAGTGCTTAAACAACATATACGACCTGTACCGGGCGTCGGAACCAAAATACGAGCCCGATACTATAACTTTTTGATCAATTTTCATTTTCATTTTCCTTGAACATTTTCAGAAAACAATTTCATAGAAAAATTCATTCCTCGGGCCTGGGACCTCGGAATTCGATTTCGGGCATACGCCCATGTCCCATATTTTTCTACGGACCCTCCAGAATGTCAAATTATGGGTTTGGTTCCGTTTACCCAAAATATTGACCGAAGTCAATATTATGCATATTAATATCAAAATTTACCATTTTTACACAGAACTCATGTATAAGCTTTCCGGCTATATGCCCGGACTGCGCACGCAAATCGAGACAACTAAAAGTGAGGTTTTCAAGGCCTCGGAAGTGCAGAATGAAAGAGAAAACCGGTGATGAACCTTTGGGTCGTCACATTCTCCACCTCTAAAACAACTGTTCGTCGTCGAACGGACAAAAGATAGAAGTACCTGAGTCAGGAAATAGATGAGGATAACGGCTCTGCATATCCGACTCGGACTCCCAGGTCGATGCCTCAGGATGCTGACCTCTCCACTGGACATGCACTAAAAGAAAACTCTTCGACCTCAACTGTCGAACCTGCCGGTCTAGAATAGCTACCGGCTCCTCCTCATAAGACAGATCCTTGTCCAACTGGACAGTGCTGAAGTCTAACACATGGGCTGGATCACCGTGATACCTCCGAAGCATGGACACATGAAACACTGGATGCATGGCTGACAAGCTGGGCGGCAAGGCAAGTCTGTAAGCCATCTCTCCCACACGATCGAGAATCTCAAATGGGCCAATGAATCTAGGGCTAAGCTTGCCATTCTTCCCAAATATCATCACGCCCTTCATAGGCGACACTCGGAGCAAGACTCGCTCACCAACCATGAAAGCTACATCTCGAACCTTACGATCCGCATAACTCTTCTGCCACAACTGAGCCGAACGAAGCTTGTCCTGAATGATCTTGACCTTATCCAAAGCCTCCTGCACTAAATCTGTACCCAATAACCGAGCCTTTCCCGGCTCAAACCATCCGACTGGAGATCGACATCGCTTACCATACAACGCCTCATATGGAGCTATCTGAATGCTGGTCTGGTAGCTGTTGTTGTAGGTGAACTCTGCTAAAGGCAAAAACTGGTCCCACGAGCCTCCAAAATCAATGACACAGGCTCGGAGCATATCCTCCAATATCTGAATAGTCCTCTCGGACTGGCCGTCCGTCTGAGGATGGAACGCTGTGCTCAACTGAACCTGGGTGCCCAACTCCTGCTGAACTGCTCTCCAGAAGCGCGAGGTAAACTGCGTACCCCGATCTGAAATGATAGAGACCGGCACCCCATGAAGGCGAACAATCTTCAGATGTAGATCTCAGCTAACCTCTCCGATGAATAAGTGGCTACAACAGGAATAAAATGCACTGACTTGGTTAGCCTATCAACAATGACCCAAATAGCATCAAACTTCTTCCGAGTCATCGAAAGTCCAGTAACGAAATCCATGGTAATCCTCTCCCACTTCCACTCGGGAAGCTCAATCCTCTGGAACAAACCACCAGGCCTCTGATGCTCATACTTGACCTGCTGACAGTTCAAACACCTAGCCACATATGCAATGATATCTTTCTTCATCCTACGCCACCAATAATACTGCCGCAAGTTCTGGTACATCTTTGTGTCGCCCGGGTGAATAGAATACTGAGAACTATGGGCCTCCGCTAAAATCAACTCTCGAATCCCATAGACATTGGACACACAAACTCGCCCCTGCAACCTCAAAACACCATCATCATCTAAGGTCACCTTCGTGGCACCTCCACTCTGCACCGTGTCTCTCAGGACACACAAATGGTATCATCAAACTGCCGATCATGGATACGCTCCAATAATGAAGAACGAGCGACCGTGTAAGCTAACACTCTACTAGGCTCAGAAATGTCCAACCTCACAAACCGATTGGCCAAGGCCTGAATATCCAAAGGAAGCGGTCTCTGGCTGACCGGAACATAAGCAAGACTACTCAAGCTGGCGGACTTCCTACTCAATGCGTTGGCCACCACATTGGCTCTTCCCGGGTGGTACAAAATAGTAACATCATAATCCTTTAATAGTTCCAACCACTTCCGCTACCTCAAGTTCAACTGCTTCTACTTGAACAAGTACTGCAGACTCTTGTGATCAGTGTACACCTCACAAGTCACACCATATAGGTAATGCCTCCAAATCTTCAAAGCATGAACAATGGCTGCCAACTCTAGATCATGAACTGGATAATTCTTCTCGTGGATCTTCAATTCCCTCGAAGCATAAGCAATGACTCTGCCATCCTGCATCAATACCGCACCGAGCCCAATATGGGAAGCATCACAATAAACTGTATAAAGCCCTGAGCCTGTGGGCAAAACCAATATCGGTGTCGTAGTTAGAGCTGTCTTGAGCTTCTGAAAGCTCTCCTCACACTCGTCTGACCATCTGAACTGGGCACCCTTCTGGGTCAATCTGGTCATTAGGGCTGCTATGGATGAAAATCCCTCCACAAACCGACGGTAATATCCTGCTAACCCCAAGAAACTCCGAATCTCAGTAGTTGATGCTGGTCGAGGCCAGTTCTTGATTGCCTCAATCTTCTTCGGGTCCACCTGAATACCCTCTGTTGATACAAAATGACCCAGAAATACAACCGAACTCAACCAGGATTCGCACTTTGAGAACTTAGCATATAACTGGCTATCCTTCAGAGTCTGAAGAACCACTCTGAGATGCCGCTTGTGCTCCTCCTGGCTGCGAGAGTACACCAGAATATCATCAATAAAGACTATCATGAACAAGTCTAAATAAGACCTGAACACTCTTTTCATCAACTCCATAAATGTTGCTGGGGCATTGGTCAACCCAAATGACATGACCAAAAACTCATAATGCCTATATTGAGTGCGGAATGTTGTCTTAGGGACATCAAACTCCCTAATCCTCAGCTGATGGTAGCCAGATCTCAAGTCTATCTTTGAAAACACCTCTGCACCCTGGAGCTGGTCAAACAAATCATCAATCCTCGGCAGTGGATACTTGTTCTTTATCGTCACCTTGTTCAACTGTCGGTAATCAATGCACATCCTCATCGATCTATCCTTTTTCTTCACAAATAATACTGGTGCACCCCAAGGAGAAAAACTGGGCCTGATAAATCCCTTCTCTAGCAAATCTTGCAACTGGTCCTTAAACTTCTTCAACTCTGGCGGGGCCATGCGATACGGTGGAATGGAAATGGGCTGCGTGCCTGGGGCCAGATCAATATAGAAATCAATATCTCTATCGGGCGGCATACGATGCAGGTCTGAAGGAAAAACCTCTGGGAGCTCCCGAACAATAGGAATAGAGTCAATAGAAGGAACCTCCGTGCTGGAGTCGCGAACATACGCCAGATAAGCTAAACACCCCTTCCCGACCATGCGTCGAGCCTTTACATATAAAATAACACTACGGGTGGCATGTCCTGGGGTCCCTCTCCACTCCAATCGGGGCAAATCTGGCAAAGCCAAGGTCACGGTCTTGGCGTGATAATCCAAGATAGCATGATACGGGGACAACCAATCCATCCCTAATATAACGTTGAAATCCACCAAGTCTAAAAGCAATAAATCAACATGGGTCTCAAGACCCTCAAACACTACCACACAGGAATAATGAACTCAGTCGACCACTATAGAATCACCCACCAGTGGGGATACATAAATAGTAATACCCAAGGCATCACTAGGCATAGTCAAGTAGGGTGCAAAATAAGATGACACATATGAATACGTAGAACCAGGGTCAAATAGCACTGAAGAATCCCTATCACAGACCAGACTAGTACTTGTAATAACAGCATCTGAAGACTCAGCCTCTGGCCTAGCTGGCAAGGCATAACACCAGGGCTGGGCCCCACCTCCCTTAACCATGTCTCTAGAACGATCGGCTGCTGGCTGACCTCTACCTCTGGCGGTCCGAGCTCCACCTCTATGATCTTTACCTCCACCTTTATGGCCTCTACCCCCGCCTCTAGCTGGTTGGGCAGGCTGTGGAACCTCCGGTGCCTGAATCATAGCACGAGAAATTTGATACTGAGAGCTGTCAGAAGCTCGAGGGCAATACCTAGCAATGTGCCTCGTGTCGCCACACGTGAAACAAATCCTCGGCTACTGAGAATAACGGAGTGGTGGTGCGTTGATAGGTGCTAATGGTGAACTGAAAAGCTGCTGGTCAGAATACTGCGACTGAGAGCCATGACCACCTGAAGTACCATGAGAAACCTGGAGTGCTGACTGAAAGGGCCTCGGTGAATGGCCTCTACCATAAGAATCCCTACCTCCAGACGAGGTACCACTGAACCTACCAGAATGATGAGACCGCTTATCCAACACCTGACCACCTCCCCGTGCAAGGGCCATCTCAACTCTGCAGGCCGCATTGGCCGCCTCCTGAAAAGAAATCTCACTACCGGCTCCCATGGCCATCTGGAGATGGATTGGCTGAATCAATCCATCAATAAACCTCCACACCCTCTCTCTCTCTGTTGGGAGTATAACAATAGCATGGCATGCCAAATCAATGAATCGAGTCTCATACTGTGTAACTGTCATGGAGCCCTGCTGGAGACGCTCGAACTGCCTGCGAAGTCCCTCCCGCTGAGTGACTGGGAGAAACTTCTCCAAAAACAACTCCGCGAACTGATCCCACATCAATGCTGGAGACCCTGCTGGTCTAGATAGGCAATAGTCCCTCCACCAAGTCTTGGCGGATCCTGCAAGCCGGAAGGTGGAAAAATCGACCACATTGGTCTCCACAATACCCATGGTCCTAAGGATCTCATGGCAGCTGAATAAGAAATCCTGTGGATCCTCTGATGAAGCATCGCTGAATGTGGTGGTGAAGAGCTTGGAGGACCGATCAAGTCTCCACAAAGCATCTGAAGACATATCCGCTCCATCACCGGCCTGGGCTGCAATACCTGGCTGAGCTGTCACAGCTGGCTGAACCACTGGGACATGAGACTAGGAAGCTACCTACTCCAGAGTACGTGTAGCAGGAGTTTGAACCCCTCCTCCAGCCTGAGAAGTGGCTGGTGCTACTGGCAGCTAACCTGCTCTAGTGACACTCTAAATAAAGCCTGCCAATCTGACTAAAGCGTCCTGAAGATCTGGGGTGACCATGACCCCTCTTGGGACCTGAGTTGGGCCTACCGGAGCTGCTGGGGCTGGAACCTCATCATCATAGTCAATATGAGGCTCCACCTCTGGAACTGCTGCCCGGGGCTGAGCTCTGCCCCTGCCTCGGCCTCAACCCCTCGTAGGAGCTATTGCTGGGGGCTCGGGCTGCTGCGCGGTAGAAGAGAAAGCATGTGTTCTCGCCATCTGCGAAAGAACAGAGTAGAAAGACAATCAGTATTGGAGGAACAGAATCGCACGACAAGAAAGAACAAAAGTGAAACTTTTCCTAACTCCGTAGCCTCTGGGGATAAATACAGACGTCTCTGTATCGATCCCTCAGACTCTACCAAGTTTGTCCGTGAGTAGTGAGACCTATGTAACCTAGAGCTCTGATACCAACTTGTCACGACCCAGATTTTCCACCATCGGGAGTCGTGATGGCGCCTACTGTCGGAGTTAGGCAAGCCAAGCATTTAAACATTTTCAGATAACAACCCAACAATAATAATAATAACGATTCATTTAACTAAAAGCGGAAGTCTTTAAAACTTAAACAACTGGAAACCCAAAATGCGGAAGTTTAATATTTCTCTACCCAAGACTGGTGTCGCTATCTCACGAACTACTAAAGAGTGCTACAAACAAGTCTAAAAAGAAATACCTAAATGTCTGTCTCGGTAAAATGAAAACAAACTGAAAACATAGAAAGGGACTCCGGACCGCGAATGCCAGCTAGGCTACCTCGTAAATCCCAGGACTGAAGTCAGCTCCCAGTCAAAAATCCTACTGTTGTGGCCCAAAATCTGCTCCTGGATCTGTGCAAAAAGATGCACAGAGTGTAGCATCAGCACAACCGATTCCATGTGCTGGTAAGTGCCTGGCCTAACCCCGGCGAAGTAGTGACGAGGATAGACCAGACTACCAGATAAGCCTGTGCAGATATATATACAAGTACAACAAAATAATAGCAGAAAGTAAACAATTATAACTGGGAGGGGAACATGCTTATGGGGTAGCAGATAAAACGGAATATCAAGAATAACAAGGAAACTACATCTGATTCCTTATAACACGGAATAAGGGAAAACAAACTACTTTCACTTGTTTCAATTTCCTCTCATTGCAGGCATGCAACTCAATCCCATTTCTCAACATATCACGTGGTAGGCGTACCACTCGATCCCATTTCATAATATCACGTGGTAGGCGTACCACTCGCTCCCATTTCATAACATCACGTGGTAGGCGTACCACTCGCTCCCATTTTATAATATCACGTGGTCGGCGTACCACTCGATCCCATTGAATAATACCTCGTGGTCGGCGTGCCGCACAATCCTCATAATATATAAGTGGTCGGCGTACCACACGATCTCATTTCTTTCAACACAATACACAAAATAATCCCTGCAAGGGAACAAGATAATATAATAAACTATCCCGGTAAGGGAAAATCCAGCTATAACCAAACTTATTCAATTTCTACTTAACATATTTAAATAAATGCTCGATCCCAACAATTACCGGCTCAGTGTTTAAATATTTCCAACCAAGTCCTTATGAACAACAATTAAGAATTCGATAATTTAGCAATTCAGGACTCACGGTCATGCTCGACCCCAGTGTATAGATACTCATCACCATGCCTATATACCGTACTCGACAAATAGCAATTAGCAAATAAGACTCTACTCATATTCCCTCAAGCCAAAGTTAGACCAAACACTTACCTCAAATGCTCCAAAAATCAACTCAAGCCTCTAGTGTAGCTTTACCCTTCGAATTCACCACAAAACCGCTCGAATCTAGTCACAAATTACTTGAATATATCAATAAATGCTAATTAAATCAATTTAAATGCATGAAAATAAATTTTCCAAAGTTTTACTCAAAATTTCCCAAAACGCCCCGGGCCCAAGTGGTCAAAACCCGAGGTTCGAACCAAAACCCGATTACCCATTCCCCCACGAGTTCATATCTATGGTTTGTTTTGAAACCGGACATCAAATTGAAGTCCAAATCCCCAATTTTAAGAAAATCTAGGTTCTACCCAAAATTCCCATTTTCACCCATGGAAATCTATGATTTTAAGATGAAAACAAGTTTAATGATGATAAGGATTGAAGAAATTAAGTGAAAATCAACTTACAATTGAATTGGAGAAGGAAGAGTTCTTGAAAAATCGCCAATGGATGTTTGGGTTTGAGAAATATGAAAAATGGAGCTTAAAATCGTCTAAGTATGAAGAATGCAGGTTGCAGATGCAGAAAATGCGAACCCGGGTTAGCAATTGCGAACCCAGTAGGTTTGGGAAATGCGAGTTCGAGTTTCGCATTTGCGAACTCTGAGAGATTCTGCGCAGTTCGCAGTTGCGATAGAATATGTCGCATTTGCGACGGACTGTGATCGCATTTGCGGACAGACCTTTGCATTTGCGAAGGATGGGGCTAAAGGCGGGCATCACATTTGCGATGGATAGTTTCGCATTTGCGAAGTGGGCTGCCTAGGAAGGGTCTCGCAATTGCGAGGCTGGGTTCGCATTTGCGAAGACTGCAGGTCAGGCATAGCAGCAGTTCCAAAAATGCTAAAATGCAACTCGTGACCTATCCAAAACTCATCCGAGCCTTCGGGTCTCCAAACCAAATATGCACACAACTTCAAAAACGGACTTATTTGTGCGATCAAATCGCCAAAATAACATCATATATATAGAATCAAGCCTCAAATCACATGATTTCTTCTAATTTTTCGTAAAACACAAATTTCCCATTTTAAGTCTGAATCACGTCAAATGACGTCCGTTTTCAACCAAACTTTACAGATAGCGTTAAACAACATATACGACCTGTACCGGGCGTTGGAACCAAAATACGAGCCCGATACCATCACTTTTTGATCAAATTTTATTTTCATTTTCCTTAAACATTTTCAGAAAATAATTTCATAGAAAAATTTATTCCTCCGGCCTGGGACCTCGGAATTCGATTTCGGGCATACGCTCAAGTTCCATATTTTTCTACGGACCCTCCGGGACCATCAAATTATGGGTCTGGGTCCGTTTACCCAAAATGTTGACCGAAATCAATATTATACACATTAATATCAAAATTCACTATTTTTCACACGGAAATCATATATAAGCGTTCCGGCTATGCGCCAGGACTGCGCACGCAAATCGAGGAAACTAAAAGTAAGGTTTTCAATGCCTCGAAAGTGTGAATAGAAAAAGAAAACCGATGATGACCCTTTGGGTCGTCACAGTTTAACCATAAAATAGTTCAATCACAAACTTGGGGACGTTCGAATCGTCTACGTCGTAAACAAACCAAATCCGTCCACTTCCTCAAACACTTCCCCTTTGATTTTTCAAGGGCTTATATACCTTAAATATATAATCAAATATTTAAATAAGTTCAGTGATTAAACATGTTAAACTAAACATGATATTGGGTAAAATTACCCAAAAATGTTTGAATCAGAAATTCTGGACAGTATCATTGTTTCGTGTGTGGCTCGGGTTTGAAGTTATAAACGGATAAACTAGACTTTATAGTCTTCATAAAAGTTTTAGATCTATGTCTTACCATTTCATAATATCTTGAATCCCTCCATATTTATTTTGTACAGAAAGTTATGCTAAAATTACTAACAATAGTACATGGAGAATTTCTAAAACTGAAAATCTGGGTAGCGCCTGCCCTGTACTATCTGATCCCTTTTTGGATAAATACCAGCAAAAATAAATTTTGGTTCCTTCATAAGACTTATAGATCTATGGAAAAACCTTTCCAGAGAGTCCTGGATCACTTAAATCGGAGCTCTGTACAAAAAGATATGTTGAAAATACTGATAGTTGTCTAATATAAAAATGAGTTGAGAAACTTACCACAAAAGAGAGGAGCAACTTGATCTTCACCAAAAAAGGAATTTTGCTGGTTGATTTAGTAAAAATTTATGGTGGTTTCATGAAGTTTTCAGAGGCTAAGAAGGAGAGAGGGTAGGTGGTTTTGTTTCTTTGTTCAAGAATGAAACTAGAGAGAAGGATATGGAAAGGCAAGTCTTCCAAAGTAATATCTAAACTTTGGATAAGTATGAAAAATGTGGCTGCCCAAATTACTAATATATTTAGATAAATACAAAAGGTTGGTAGCCGAAAAACTTAATTATATAATATATTTAATAATAATTCAATAAAAAGTATTACACATAGCAACGCCACGAAGCTTCTTTGTCAATATTAATACAACCTAAAGTAAGAAATTTTAATATACTGTCAATTTTATGTTTAGGAAGTGCAAAATAAAATATCTCCTCATTATAAAAATGCCCAATCAAGAATGCAAATATTATTAAAATTTTTAGGTGTTACAATTCTCTCCCCCTTAAATAAATTTCGTCCCGAAATTTACTTTGTACTAATCCCGAAACAAATGTGGATATTGAACTCGCATATCCTCTTCTCGTTCCCATGTAGCTTCCTCTCCTGAATGATTTCTCCAAAGAACCTTCACTAAGGGGATTTTCTTATTTCTAAGCTCTTTTATCTCATGCACTAAGATTTAGATTGGTTCTTCTTCATATGTCAAATCAGGATTAACCACAATAGACTCAATAGAAAGAACATGAGATGGATCTGAGCGGTATCTTCGAAGCATAGAAACACGAAAAATGTTGTGTATCTTGCATAATTCAGGTGGCAAAGCTAGCTTATATGCAACTGGACCAATTCTCTCAAGTATTTCATAAGGTCTAATGGATTAAAGACTAAGTTTACCCTTTTGGCCAAATCTCATAATCTTCTTCCATGGAGACACATTTAAAAATACCTTATCGCCCACCTGATTCTCAATTTCATGCCGTTTAAGATCAGCATAGGACTTTTGTCTATCTAAAGAAATTTTCAAACGATCCTTGATAATTTTCACCTTATCTTTATTTTGTTGCACAATCTCAGGACCCACCAATTTTCTTTCACCAACCTCGTTCCAACAAAGAGGTGTTCGACATTTTCTCCGATATAAAGCTTAATAAGGAGGTATGCCTATACTTGATTGGTAGCTATTATTGTACACAAATTCTATCAGGGCTAAGTGTTTGTCCCAACTACCCTCAAACTCGATAATGCAGGCTCGAAGCATATCCTGCAAGATTTGTATTACCCTCTCAGACTGGCCGTCTGTTTGTAGCTTGAAAACAATACTAAAATTCAACCTGGAACACAAAGCTTCTTGCAAGCTAGACCAAAATCTGGATGCAAACCTTGGATCTCTGTCAGACACAATAGAAACGTGGATTCCATGCAGCCTCACAATCTCATTAATGTATAATTCTACCAAACGTTCTAGTGAGTAGTTCATTCTGATTGCTAAGAAATGAGCACTCTTAGTTAGTCTATCTACAATGACCCAAATTGAATCATGATTTCTTTGAGTGCGTGGAAGTCCAGAAACAAAGTCCATCATTATCATTTCCCATTTCCATTCAGGTATTGACAAGGGTTGCAGTAAACCAGCACGGACTTGATGTTCAGCTTTTATTTGTTGACATACCAAGCATTTAGAAATAAACTCTGCAATGTCTTTCTTCATACCACTCCACCAGTAGTGCTCCTTGATGGTCCGATACATTTTAGTACCTCCAGGATGCATTGCATAAGTGAACTATGTGCTTCAATCAAGATCTGCTTCCTCAATTTATCATCATTTGGAACACACAACCTATTTTTATAAAATAAGGTACCAACTTTCTTTAATGAAAAATTCGATTCTCTTCCATTTTGGACTTCTTCAACCCGTTTCACAAGCTTCTCATCTAACTTCTGCGCTTCTTGGACCTGCTCAAGTAAGACTGGCTTGATTTTCGTCAAAGGATTCACTAGTTCTATTCGAAGAGGAGGCCATGTTAAAATTCCTTTAAAAGATAAGATCACACTGCATTAGGGACATGTACATGACGCATATGCACAAGTAATACAACAAATTACATTACACAAGTATGCAAAAATTCATAATCTCCTATGCATTTTCAAGAAAGGAAATAACAACAATTACTAGGTACGATCACAAAAACAAAAAATCTTAGAATCACAAACCTTGGATCCGATACCAAAACTTGTACCAACCCCTTTGGGGGGTTTTACTTAGGAAACAAATCCAATTTACTACTTATAAAATATTAAAAAAATATAAGTTAAGAATATCCAGAATAATTTAGTAGCGGAAATAGGCCAATGCGAAAACGTTCAAATGGCAATATTTTTTTTTTGAAAATACGCTTCATAATTTTATTTTAAATGAAATACAATGTCAAAATATCAACATAAGGTGATATAACCCTTCTTGAACAATCAACAGATTAAAGCAACTTCCTAACAAATTTATATTTTCATTCAACATCACTTCAAGTTTGTATTGTACATAAATTTCATAAAAAGAAAACTAGTTTTCTCCTTTGTACATATTTACAAGACAAAGTGTAAATTCAGTATATTAAAAGACTTGAGTTATTAACACACCTTAAAACAGTAAAACAAGTTACCAAATTCAAGTTACAAGATTTTGGTCTTAAAATCCAACAAGCCTCCAAATAACATACATACATAAATGTATGTATGTATATATATGTATATATATCATGTACATGTCCCAAAGCTATGCAAAACCAAGGTGCATATGCAAATGTGATCTCCATAAGTTCTCCCAAAAGACTACTTCATAATGGCCGTCTTCAGATTTCATACCGTACATTACCTACCATAGAAATCAACTATCACTAAGCATAAAACTTAGTGGCGTATAAACATTGGGCTTGGAGTCATTAAATTCTCCAATTCCCCATTTCGGTCATAGTTAGCTCAATTTAATATAATTTAAAACAAGTGAACAAATATATCAAACATATCCAATATCAAACTTTGAAGTGTTCCAAATATCAATACAATGTTCAAGAGTCGAGAAAGCGTAAACTATCAATCCAAGAGAGTTTACCAAATATCTATTTTTCGCCCAATATGTACGTCATGTCATCATACTAAGCATAATTAAATATCAAGATGGACCGAAGCCCCAAATCAAGTAGAGTCAAAACCCAATATTCAAGAGAATCAAGAACCATATTAAAAATGGCTTCCTAGTTCGTACTTAACACGGACAAGTTCCATAATTTAAGATGAATTACAAATCCAAAGTCAAGATGGCAAAAGATCCAAATCAAGATTCATGCCAAGAGGAGTGACAAAGTCACTGCCACAAGAAGGACAAAGTCCCAACAAGAATGCAAAATGATCAAACAATCCGTACAAATTGGCGATTTAGCAAATATCTTACGATACTTAATATAATACGAATATAACAATATAAATTGAAGACAAGAAAAATAAATATTAGGTTATTTCAAAATATTCCAGCAAATAAAAAGAGTATAAAGTTTATACACAAACATTGATTTTTTACCAAAAAATAGTTCAATCATAAACTTGGGGACGTTCGAATCGTCTAGGCCGTAAAAAAACCAAATCCGTCCACTTCCTCAAACACTTCCCCTTTAATTTTTTAAGGGTTTAGATACTTTAAATACATAATCTTAATACCTAAATAAGTTTAGTGATTTAACATGTCAAACTAAACATGATGTTGGGGAAAATTACCCAAAAATGTTTGAAACAGAAATTCTGGACAGTATCATTATTTCATATTGTTGCACCATTTTGAAGATATAAACGGATAAACTAGACTGTATAGTATTCATAAAGTTGTAGATCTATGTCTCAGTATTTCAGAACATCTTGAATTACCCCAATATCTATTTTGTACAGAAAGTTATGCTAATATTAGTAACAGTAGTACATGGAGTATTTCTAAAACTGAAAATCTTGGCAGCACCTGCCCTGTACTTTCTGATCCCTTTTTGGGTAAATACCAGCAAAACTAGATTTTGTTTCCTTCATAAGAGTTATATATCTATGAAATAAATTTCCAGAAAGTCTTGCACTTAAATCGGAGCTCTGTATAAAAAGATATGTAGAAAACACTAATAGATGTCTAGTATAAAAATGAGTTGAGAAACTTACCACAAAAGAGAGGAGCAACTTGATCTTGACCAAAAAATGAATTTTGCTGGTTGATTTAATAAAATTTTATGGTGATTTCATGAAGTTTCAAAGGCTAAGAAGGAGAGAGGGTAGGTGGTTTTGTTTCTTTGTCTTGCAAGAATGAAACAAGAGAGAAGGATATAGAAAGGCAAGTCTTCCAAAGTAATATCTAAACTTTGGATAAGTATGAAAAATATGGCTGCCCAAATTACTAATATCTTTAGATAAATACAAAAGGTTGGCAGCCAAAAAACTTTATTATATAATATATTTTATAACAATTCATCAAAGTAATATTAAGTCATCAAAATAATATTAAGTGTTACACATAGCAATACCATGGAGCTTCTTTCTCAATATTAATACAACCTAAAGTAAGAAATTTTCATATATTGTCAATTTTACGTTTAGGAAGTGCAAAATAAAATATCTCCTTGTAATAAAAATGCTCAACAAGAATGCAAATATTATTAAAATTTTGAGGTGTTACAAATGTGTCATCCCTCAATAACAGTTACTGAATTTTAAATCTGACAGTGACAATCTTGAATACAGAGGAAAATATTCCATTATAATCAAGCCCTTTATTTCTGGTTGTACCCTAGGCTACTACCTAGATTTAAACCTCTCAATATCCCTATTATATTTGTATTTGACCATAAAGACCCACTTGCAGCCAATTGAAACTTTACCCTTAGGCAAAGATACTATTTCCCAGGTGTGGTTATCCTCAAGTGCTTGGATTTCAGGCTTCAGTGCCTCAACCCATCTAGCATCTTTAGAAGCCAAATGGTAGCTCTTTGGTTCCACAACAGAAGACAAGGTAAGGGCTGATATTGGAGTATACAACTGAATACGGTATAGGATAAGATGTATTGAAAGAGGCGCTTGCAGATGTAGTAGCATAATCAGAAGCCATCCCGGAGGCTTCTTAGTTCTAACTGAGTGGCTCAAGTTAGATGAAGAAATAAGATCTAAGGCATTACGTGTTGGTGCATAATTTGACTTAGGTTTCAGATGCTATAACATCTGCTTCAACATGATCTGCCTGGTAAATATCAGGGATGGTTGGTATGCTATCATTTGACACTTCCAATGAGCCTAGGTCAGGTTGATCAAGGTTGTCTGAAACATCTTGTGCAGGAATTTCTTCATAGAAATCTAAAGGATCAGCTTCCAAGGTTCCCGTGTCCTGCTTTTAACAAGTATAATCTGTTGCAGTATCAGGGAACAAAGAAGGTTGTGAAGAATTTTTATGCTTGAAAGGAAATATGTTTTCCTTGAAAATGACACCCATGTTTACAAAGAAAATTTGGTTAGTGTAGTCATATAAAATCTATCCTTTGCTGACTTCTCAATAGCTCATCATCATTGCTGCAACTACTTTGGCATCACATTTGTCCTGTACATTCATTTTCTTAGCAAAACACAGGAACCCCATTACTTTCCACTGATCCATGCTTGGTCTTCTCTTATGAAAAATCTCATATGAATTTGCCTCCAAGCATTTTATATGGCATTCTATTTATTAAGTACATTGCAGTCAATACACAATGACTCTAAAATTTTAAAGGGATACCACCTTGAAATCTAATTGCTCTTGTAATTTTCAAGATGTGTCTATTTTTCCTCTCAACAATTCCATTTTGGTGAGGGGTATACACACATATCCTTTGATAAATTACACCTAGTGACTAAAAAAACTGTGAGCAGTTTTGTACTGATGAACTCTCCTCTATTGTGTGATCTTATCATTTTAACTATTTTCCCAAACTGAGTTAGCACTAGAGTAAAGAATTTTTTGAGTATAACAATCACATCACTTTTAAGTCTAAGCAAATATAACCAAATGGTTCTTGAATGATCATCCACAATTGTCAAGAAGAATTTATTTCCATCAAAGGTTTGTACATCGTAAGATCCCCATAAATCAATATGTAACAATTAAACATATCAGCAGTTCTACTAGTAGTGTTTGAAAAAAGTAGTCTTATGTGCCTAGCTAGAGGACAAATCATATAGCTATCTAATGACACTCTACATTCATCCTGGCTTAAGCCAGAATTTGTCTTATTTCTCGTATTGGTGAAAGACCAAATCTCTTGTTCCACAGTTCAATATCTACCTTCTCCTTTATTCCTGCTAATCCTCTCTTTATTCCCATCTTTAAGGCTAACTAAAACCCTCTTACTCATGTCCACGAGAGTAAACACCCTAGAATAAAATAACTTGGGGGAATAAAGATGAACCGGATGATAAAATGTGAAGGGTAAAGCAGCCAAGTTTGACAAGTATCTAAGGCATGCCACTTCCCTCCATACAATAGGACCAATCTGTCCTAAAAGAACGTTGAAGAAACGACAAAACTCAATGATCACTGGGTTAATAGGTGGTCTAAAACCCAATGTAAAGGGATATGTATACACAAATGAATAACCAGCTTTGAACGAGGTGATCCTCTAATTTTCATTACGAACTAAAATTGGGAAATTAAATTTCCAATGACAGTCTCTCCGCACAAGGGAAATCAAACCCTCAGTAATCTGAGAGGGGTAAACATTAGCACGATCGTGAGAAGTCATGGAAGTGATTTGATTTCTGATCGATTCTCTATCAATAAAGAAAGAAAGTTCAGCATGAATAATCTCATCAACAGTGGGTTCACGAAGTGGTTCACTAGAATCCCTACTTCTAACAGAATATCTATGTGAAAAAGAAGCCCTAGTTCTAGAAGATGACTAGGTAGTGAAATTAGGTTGAGAAGAAGAATCACCGATAGAGACAGATCCTAAACTACGTAACCGGCCACTAGAGCTGTCAATATGGGTCGGGCCGGGCTAGCCCAGCCCAACCCACGTGGGCTTTAGCAATTGACGGGCTGGGCTGGGCTAGCCCACCATTTTGATGGGCCTTATAATGGTCAGCCCACCCCAGCCCTATGAGGGCCGCGGGCCCCCACGGGCCGGCCCATCATTTTAAAAAATATAATTTAATATTTTTTCTTTAAGTTCTGACCTAAAAAAAGATAATTATTTAAAAGTTAAAAAAATATCTTATTGAAAAAAATACGCAAAATTTAATAACTTTTTATATTGTTCTAATATATCACAACTAATACTAAAAAAATGTAAAAGACAGGTCTATATTTCATTCACTAAAAGTCAAAACTAAAACAAACTATTCAAGAGAACGTTCATGATGCTTATCAGATATCCAACACATCATCTTCATCAAACACATTTGAATCCGCTTGTGATAAGGTTGTCTTAACATCTTCACTTTCATCTACAATTCATATGCAATATAAATTAGTTAAATATTAAAAGTAATTAAATTTTAAAAATTAATAATATTTAAATTCACATAAAAAATATTACCAGTTTGAGTTCGGGAAAACCTGTGCAGCCAATTTCAAGTAGTAACAAGTGTTTGGACATTTTCATAATAAATGCAACTTCTGTATTTTGTAAGAATACGCCACCAATACTAAATATTGATTTCGATGGTACAATGGTAAAAAGAATGCTAAGTACATCACGCGCCATCATTGAAAGATCGAGATATTTTCTAGAATGGTCCTTCCAATACATGACAACATCACCTCTTGAAACTTCTCAAGATCAAGTTTTGGTTCCTCTTAGTAAAGATCCAATTCTGACTTTCCATATCTAACGGCAGTATACTTTTTATTTTTTTATATATTTTAAATAAATATTTTATTAGGCCCACGAGCCGGCCCGGCCCCGCCTCAGTCAAGCCTCGCGGGCCACGGGCTTACTCGGGTCGGGCTTAAAAGCCTCATTTTTAAACGGACTCCAAAAATTCTAACCCAGCCCTGCTAAATCACGTGCTGGGCTGGGCTGGCCCAACGGGCCAAGCCCATATTGACGGCTCTACCGGCCACCTCTTCTATTTCTAGTAGGAGCGAATGAAAGGGGAATTTCATCCACTATAGCAACTTTGCGTGGATCAGGATTTGAAGAAGCCATAGTTTCATTAAAGTAAAATGTCCGCAGAATGAAAACTATAAAGAACAAGGAACACCGTAGAAAGTTTTTTTTGTCAAAGCTAAGGTAAAGAAGATATTATATACAGAAGCAACCATCATGTAAAGGGCTCATGATGGAAACCTCATGATTAAACAGTCACTTCATGACTGATACAACCGCAAAAAAGCCCTAAAAATCACTGAAGAGTCACAAATCCAATTAACGAAGGCCACGTGGCGCATGCATTAAATGAAAGTGACATATGACGTGTTGGTTCTGGAGAAGAAATAATGGTATATGGAAAACGACGACGAAAATTCCCGCCATAAATACATACCACTTCCCAAATATTCAATTGCAGAATATTCGAAAAGTGGGGGTCTATCTGTATTGGTAAAAATAAATATTACACATGAATTTATGTAGGTGGTTGATATGACAAGACACGTGTATCAGTAAGAAAATGACAGCTTAAAAGATGCAGTAAAAGAGGCACGAGTCATAATAGATACGAGCAAAACACCCATGAGAAGAGAAGACAAGGTCATTCAAGTTTAAATGATTACCTGAAGAGGTACTGACAGAATGAATCAAGATATTAAAAAGGAAAGATTCATGAATCATCAGTTAATGAGCATGAATGAACTTGGACGTTATAGAATCTTCACAAACAGTTACAATTACCAATTATAATGTCTCATTAATGCCATTAATGCTCATAATAATTCGGTCATAAAAGGAGGAAAACGTTGTACTTATAGATTCCTATAAAAGGTAAATTATTCTAGATACCAAGTTTCCATTATTTTTCACTTCATTATAATATATTGGCTTATATCCCTTATTTTACTTAATATTTTAACTTCCTTTCTTGTCATTAAGCAAATATAGAATTTCTTGATTACCAGTAGCTCGAGTACTTTTTAAAATTAGCTTTGACCAAATTACTCAATTTTTGGTTAAACAATAAGTTAAACTGATCTTCTGCTTTAACCTGTCCCAATTCTTAGTCAATTCTGCCTTGTAGAGTTCGGGTCAAATGGTTATGTAAATTTTAACATACCGAGCCACTTGAAATACAATCGATGACTATATGATCTTTAAATATCTAAGACGGACAGAAGCAGAAGTTTCTTCGAGTGATTACTTATATAATAAAGTTATAACATTATGTAGGAATTTTTTAGTATAACATCAAGCAAAATAATCTTGACACAAAGTATTAGCAATTTTAACGATAGAAGTATCATACTCAAAGATGAGAGACACTTGTTCGTAGTTCATTAGAAACCTTCACTTCTAATTTATAGGTCGGGAGTCTGACTTACATTTTGTAATTGATGAAGTATATTAACCTACTATGATGGGGATGCAGTAAAAAGAAGAAGAAAAAAAATCTTACTCATGTTTGACTCAAAAGTTGTTAAATACTTTTTAAGCAAATCAATCAATATAGATGAGGGGTAAATCGTAGTCAATCATAATTAATACCGGATCGAAAAATAGAATTATAAAATAGAAGATTAATCAGAAATAATATTTGGGAGATTTTATTGATTATCGAAATTTGTCCTGCCTCCCCTTGGAGAGGTTCAGAAAATTACAATCAAGTTATCTCATTCAAGAATCGTCGAAGATAAAAGATCTCTTCTCCTTTTCTTGTGGGCTCCGTGAGCTTTTAGTGGAGTTTTTATCTCTTTTGGCGTTTTATGCTGGTGGATGAGAAAGAACAAAATGGAGAAGTCCCCCTTCTTTATTTCTCCTGCCCTCTATTTATAGTCGAAGATTTCTCATGCTCATCGCACCTTACCTCGGCTGGGTTGGGGGGGGGAGGTTATTTCTCCTCATGGAGGGGCCTCAACCTCGACGCTTATCTTGTAATTAGCAAGAATCAGACAGGGTCGAGTTCATTAGCTACCACCGCAGGATGGTTGGGACAGGGTCATCACCGCCATGGTCGCGTGGCCAGATTCTGACCAATACAGTTAGTCCCTCCGTTCGTCGGGGACGTATCTTACAGATCTCGGCGGACGGATCATGTTTGTGACGTAACTGTGGAGGTAGTCGAATTAACATATTATTCTTTGGTCGCGTTACGAACTTCGTAACTGCCCGGAGGTGTCTTTCTAATACTTTCGTACCGCTACGACGGTTTAAAAACTGAAGCGTCGGTTGATAAACAGAACGTCGCTTTGTACAAGTAGTCATAATGGCGCATGTTCCCGAGAAGCTGAATCATTTCGCGCCCGTTCAGGGTCTGGTGGCGACCGTTGGTTTTCGTGCCCTGGAGAATCTGTCTTATAAATTGAAGGGGTTTGTCAGTTGTCTTTCACATTTCCTCGCTCATCTTTGAGAGAATTCCCAGGATATCTCCCTTTATGTTAGTTTGAGCTCTTCTTTACTCCTTCACTCGCAGGAATTTTTAATTTTCTCGCTTCTTTCGCAAAGTTCCCTCCTCCTCTTTTTATGGGTTTAAGATGGAAGGAACTTCTTCTTGCGATAATCTTCTAGCTATCTTTCCGGCGACTGAGAATCCCGCTCCGGCAGATGGGGATACCGACCCGATGGAATGCGAGGATGTTCCTCCGATAGAAGATATTTTATCCTGCTTGGGTAAGGCAGTGACAGATTTTAGCGCAGATGGCAGTGTGAAGCAGGTGAATAATTCTCCTCTTATATGGGAGATCGGGATAGCGTATTTGAGGGAGCGATGGGGTATTCCCTGTTATGTCGAGATAGTACCGAAAAAGAGAGAAGATAGGGTATTGATCGACCGTCCCGGGTTCTGCTCGTTCTATGCTTATCCTTTCCTCGTGGGGGTACATGCTTCCGCTTCCAATGTTGGTGGTCGACTTCTGCCGCTATTATGAGGTATGTCCTGTCCAACTCTCTCCTTGTGACGACCCGACCCGTTGTCACGTGAGTTACCGCCCCGTTTCCCCCTTATTGTGTTGCTTCATGTTTTTATATCAGTGTTAGAATTGATC
>MU670078.1:49866-62134 GCA_026770625.1 Nicotiana glauca | reverse complement strand
CATTGGATCCTGTTTGTATTACGTGTCATGACATTTAGCACTCTCATATCATTGGCATCCATGCTACTTCTTGCACTGTTTACCAGATACCCTGGTGTTATTTGTTGGTGGAGTGCTATGCCCGAGGGGCTGACTTGTGTGCTGACTTGCACTATCTAATATCGCATTCATATGCTCGACTGTTGGAAGAGGAAATTTTCAAAAGAGGTTTTAACTGAATCAGATATTTCTAAAGGATTTTTACGGCTTTACTGTTTTCTCAAAGGGTTGTACTGATATAGCATGATGGAGTGCTCTTACGTGTTTTCTTGCCGCTCAGTTATTATTAACTTTTATTACTCACTGAGTTGGAGTACTCACTTTACTCCCTGCACCTTGCGTGCAATTGCAGGTATTGTTCACCCGGTAGCGGGTTATTAGCGGATTGAAGGTATTACTATTGTAGCTGAGCAAGGTGACCGCCCGCGTTCGCGGCACCTGACTTCATCTTTTGAACTCCAAATTTTATTTTGAATATATATATATTATTGGCCATGTAGTGGTGTTCAGTCTTCTTTAGATGCTCGTGACTTATGACACCCCGGTCGGGTTGTGTTGGGTTGTAAATACAGGTTATTATTGTCGTTAAGTTGTATTTATCTATTCATTTATGTTTAATAATTGTTAAAGAGACGATTTGGGTTAGTTGGCTGGCCTTGTCTTCACGAGAGGCGTCATCACGACCAGGTTTGGAAATTGGGTCGTGACACCGCAGGATGGACGAGGGTCAACAGAAAAGTCGAAACTCCAATACCTTTAATACATATTTGTTTGCTTGTTGTCAACTGTCAATCTAAAATTGAGTTTTTTTATTTATTTATAATAAAGCAAATATACTAGTATACATCTTGTTCGGACTTTGCGAGAAATTTATAACGACAAGATATATATAATTGAAAAACTCCTAAAGTCTTGGACACCGTTCATAGATCTATGGTTGATCATGCACTTGAGGTAGGTTAATAAAGTAGCATACTTTCGTTAAACTTATGAATCCTTGTGTTAATTAATTTGCGCCATTTAGCGTATAATTCACCATTGTTTAACGATATTACGTGGACTTAGTATGTGGAGTTTCACTTTAAAGAACTCAATGTCTAGCTAGTTTACCTTAGTGTTAAAAATATTAGACAACCCTAATTTCTTAAGATTTATTGCGATTTTATTCAACATGAAATTATGTCTGAAAAACAACTTAAGCATAATGCCAATGAATTTTAATTTATTCCACGTTATCTAATCTTGATTGTGCGTGGCAAATGTGATCCTTTGTTCCTTCCTTTGATATGCAGTTATGTTAGTTTATAATTATTAATACAGTTATCTTATTTATAAAAATAAAAATTTATTAATGTCCGAAACTTGAAAAAAGGGCCTAAAATCAGATTTCAAAAAACATAAAACCAAACACAAAGTCGTTTGAGTAAGTTGGATTGGAAATAAAATACCGTAAAAAAGACATAAAACTTCTCTTGAATAACAGTTTGTTGTTAGTTTCGGATACAAAAAGAAAAATACTTTAAGAAAATAAAACTAAGCCAACTTTTGTTTTTCAATTGGAATTCAAAACGAAAACTAACAGTTTTTCTTCAAAATTTTAAACTAATTATTTTAATTTTAGTACTTTGAAAATATTTGACAATATACAAATGACCAAACTTCTCATTCTAACGTGTCTATTTTCAGTTGTATCATTCCTTACAAGTTGTTGCCAAAATTAATATAAATAGTACAAGGTATAAAAGTCCGTCAATATTTTAAAAATATTTTAGTCATTTAGCATTTACGACCCTTATTCTAACGTATCTATTTCCAGTTATTTTATTCCCATGTATAAGTTGTTGCCAAAATTAATATAAATAGTAAAAGATATAAAACCCGTCAATATTTCAGGAATATTTTAATCGATCAACATTTAGTATAAAATATTCGTACTTTTATAATAATATATGAATATAGATAATTATATATATATATAAATAGATAGACATGAGTTACACGTAAATCTTTAATCAACTCTTGGACATGTTCCCTTGATATATATTTGGGAGTGTTAAATTCCTTCCCCAAATAAAATTCAAGTTTTTTGAATAAGTATTTTATCTAAACTCTTCCTTCTAATGACCCTTGTGTTATTTTTATGAATATTTGTATGAATTACTTCGATTTTTTGTAGGATATAGAAGTCCTTACGGTGATAGAACATAACTCATAATATTGTTAGAATCCCAAAAGGAATCAACCCTTTGAAGAAAAGTTTCAATCCCGTTGCAGTTGTTCCATGAAAGAATCAATGGTAGACTCAGCGTTTGTATGTCTAGCTTAAATGAAAAAGAATTTCAATCTTAGGTAATTTACAATTATATCCTTAAATTATATTAATATTTAAGGTTATAAAAGTCAATCAATATTTTAGGGATATTTTAGTCGTTTAATATTTAGTTTAAATTATTCGTGCTTTTATAATAACTAGTTACTAAGTACGTGCGTTGCACGAAAATTTTTAGTCAGAATTTTTATATGAAAGAACAACTAACTGAATTTAGTAACAAAATATTTACAAGATAGAATGATCATTATAAAGTAATTAACGTAATAAAAATACAACAATTATTTAAATGCTAAAATTATTAATGAATTCAAAATGGTATCGTCTTATCCTACAAAGATGATCAATTTTAATTAAGTTAGAAGGTGTCTTCTTTAGTATATAAATATTTAATGTGGTAGAATCATATCTAATACTTCTTTATAGAAGACATCTTGGGTGTATGTTTCCTACTATAACATTGACTTTTCCCTCTTAAAAGTGAAACATATTTGTAAGAGTTATCTAAATTTATAAATTATATCGAGTTTAAATTATGTGGTATATAACCCAAATAGAGTTATTCCCACTTTGTCATATTCAAAGCAATAAAATACTAATCATATGTATATTCGGATAATCAAGTACATGTTTAAAGATTTTAGAAAAATATTTATTTTAACCACTCTAAAAAATAATAACAGAGAAATATTCTTTTTTGTACATATGGATATTATATACAGTATACATTTTTATATAATTTTTGGCTGACAAATAAAATTATTTTTGGCAAAGTGATTAATTTTGTATTCTGCCTTGGATTCCCCATGGTTATTTAATAAATTGCAAAGGATTTCGAATTTTTTATATTTTTCAATCAAATGATCATCCCGCCCTCAATTATAACAAAAATGATAGTCACAACCCTGCAAGAAAAATAATTATATGAGGCACCCAGTAAAATGATTTTTTTAACATATAGCGTAACATTTTTGAGAAGTTTTTTATAATTTTTTCAACATATGTAAGAGTAATAAAATATATAGTAATCACATGAGTCATATAATTGCGTCGAGTTCACACGTGTTTACTTGAAAATATTATTGGAAATTATGAAGAAGTATAGGATAATTTTGAAATTCATTTCACGCTGTTTGAGTTAAAATAATTTTAAAACTTTTAGATAAATCTCTACTATTTAAATATGTGCTATTGAGAATAATCAAGAATTATATGGGCATAAAGAATAGATACATTTGAAAGAATTATATATTACTCCAATGCTCTAAAAATAACATTCGTATTCTTCGACAAATCAGTACCCTAAACAAATAATAAATATTTATTATCTAGAATAAAGTAAATATAAAAAAGATAGATAGTTTGAAAAAAAAAAGCTTAAATTCATAAACCCAATATCTTCAAAACGATACACAGATAAAATCAATACCTTATATTACGCAAACATTCTATTTGTTTGAAAAGTTCTAGTTAATTTTCACATTCTGTATGAACATATTTTTGCTTTTGTGCTGATCCAATCATTGTGTTCCAATTAATTTAAATTATTTTTAACCAGTCATCATGCATACTTGTGACAACCCAAAGGGTTATCACTTGTTTTTTCAATCATTTCGAGCTTCTGAGGCATTTAAAACCTCATTTATAGTTGCCTCGATTTGCGTGCGCAGTCCGGGCGTGAAGACGAAAAATTTTTATGTTGAAATATATGAATTATGCGAAAAATTTGAAGAATTTTTATATTTATATTGATATAATTGACTTTGGTCAATAATTTTGGTAAACGGACCCGGACCCGTAATTTAACGGTCTCAAAAAGTCCGTGGAAAAATATGGGACTCGGGCGTATGTCCGGAATCGAAATCCGAGGTCCAGAACCCCGGTAAAAGAATTTTTCTGTTAAATTATTTTCTGAAAATGTTTAAGGAAAATGAAAATGAAATTTGATCAAAAAGTAATGGTATCGGGCTCGTATTTTGGTTCCGACGCCCGGTACAAGTCATATATATTGGTTAAGCGTTTCCTGTAAAGTTTGGTTGGAAAATTTGGAAGTTATGAAATTTTGAAAGATTTCTTGGATTTTAAGGCTCAAATCACTAATTTAGATGTTATTTTAGCGATTTGATCGCTCGAGCATGTTCGTAGGATGATATTGAGTTAGTGTGTGTGTTTGGTTGAGAGCCCCGAGGGCTCGGGAGTGATTCGGAGGTGGTTCGGGGTAGTTTTGCACTTGAAAACACAGCAGAAATTCTGCAATTTTTGCACAGGGATTTTGTTCTACGCGATCGCGGCCTCATTCAGGCGATCGCACTGCTTTGGCCATTCCTTCAACGCGATCGCATCACCCTTCACGCGATCGCGTATCTTCTAGCTTTTCCTCTACGCGATCGCAGTCCATTTCACGCGATCGCATAGGCCAAATAGACCACCCCAGTGAATTTCCTCTACGCGATCGCAGCAGTCCTCACGCGATCGCATAGAGTCCAGCCATTCCTCTCCGCGATTGCAGTCCATTTCATGCGATCGCGTAGGGCAATTTTTCTGCCCAGTGAATTAAGTCCCAAAACAGAACAGAAACGGGATTTTCATTCCATTTCTCAAACTCTCTCTTCTCCACAGCTTTGGGGCAATCTTTGGAGCATTTCTTCACCAAAGTTCATTGGGTAAGTATTGTTTAACTCGTCTTCTTCATTTTTCATCAACATCAATCAAATTCTTAGACCTAAACATGTGAAAATAGGTAGAAAATTAGAGAAATTGGATAGAGTTAGGGTTTTCAAAGAATTTGTGATTTAGACCTCGTTTTGGGGTCGAACTTAAGAACAAATTATATATTCGGACTCGTGAGTGATTGGGTTATCGAAAAATGGTTCGAACCTCGTGTTTTGACCAANTGAGGGAATAGGAGTTGAGTATAATTGCTATTTGTTATGTGTTGTGCCCGACGTATAGGCATGGTGACGAGTATCTATACGTTGGGGGTCGAGCATGACCGTGGGTCTTAAATGAATTAGATTTCAAAATTTTTATGTGATTCTATGAAAGAATTAATTGTTGAGCCTTGGCATCGAGTTATTGTTTTCTCTTGCCAATTATATATATATTGAGAATTACATATTAATTGAAATGGGAGCGGGTGGTACGCCTACCACAAGATATTAATTGAAATGGGAGCGGGTGGTACGCCTACCACAAGATATTAATTGAAATGGGAGCGGGTGGTACGCCTACCACATGATATTATATTGAAATGGGAGCGAGCGATACGCCTACCACAACCTACATTTATTATTGTTATTGGTCATAGTTGCCGGTGACATATTGTGCACTGTGTTGATAATGAGATGGGAGCGGGTGGTACGCCTACCACAAGATGTTGTATTGAAATAGGAGCGGGTGGTACGCCTACCACAAGATATGAAATTGAAATGGGAGCAGGTGGTACGCCTACCACATGATATTATATATAAATGGGAGCGGGTGGTACGCCTACCACATGATAAGAAATGAAATGGGATCGGGTTGCACGCCTGCAACAAGATGAGTTGAACTTGAAAGTGATTTTAATTCCATTACTCGTTTATTTCTGATATTATATTTTGTTGTCACCCTAGAGTATGTTTTCCCCTTCCCAATTATTACACGTTATTTACTGTCATTTCTTGTTGTATATATATTTTTTGAACTGCACAGGTTTATATGGGTGTCTGGTTCTAGCCTTGTCACTACTTCGCCGGGATAGGCCAGACACTTACCAGCACATGGGGTCGGTTGTGCTGATGCTACACTCTGCGCTCCTTTTGCGCAGATAAAGGTTTCGGACAGCAGCAGCAGCAGTAGTGCGAGTGTTGGTATTCCGACCACCGTGACATCGAGGTAGCCTTGCAGGCGTCCGCAGGACCTGTTGTCTCTTCTATCCTTACTTTTCAGTCCGTTATCTCATGTATTCGAGACAAATAATTTTATATTTCTTTCAGATGGTTATGTGTAGTATTCTTAGAAGTTCGTGAGTATTGTGACACCAGTTCTTGGGTAGTGAATTATGTTTGAATTTCGGTATCGCATCTAGAAATGTTTACTAAGTCTTCCGCTATAATCATAATATTATTGTTAAATGTTTGAAGATGAGAGTTGTAAAAATGGATAGATAAGTAAGGGTTGGCTTGCCTAGCTTCCATTAGTAGGCGCCATCACGATCCCCGATGGTGGGAAATCCGGGCTGTGACAAGTTGGTATCAGAGCTCTAGGTTGCACAGGTCTCACAACTCACGAACAACCTTAGTAGAGTCTGAGGGATCGGTACGGAGACGTCTGTATTTATCCCCCAGAGGCTACAGAGTTAGGAAAAATTTCACCTTTATTTTTTCCTGTCGTGCGAATTTGTTCTTCAATTGCTAATTGAATTCCTACTATGTTCTTCCACTGATGGCAAGAACACGCGCTTCCTCATCTACTGATCAACAGGCTGAGGCCCCGGCAGCAGCTCCCGCTAGGGGCAGAGGTCGAGGTCGAGGTCTTCCTAGAGGCCGAGGTAGGGGCAGAGCTCAGCCCCGAGTAGCAGCACCAGTGGCGGAGCCTCAGATTCATGTTGAGGGGGAGGTTCCAGCCCCAGCAGCTCCAGTGGGCCCAGCTCAGGTCCTAGAGCAGTTCATCGCTACCCCAGTTCTTCAGGACGCTCTGGTCCGATTGGTAGGCTTTGTGGAGAGTGTCACCCGAGCAGGGTTGCTTCCAGCAGTACCAGCCACGTCTCAGGCTGGAGGAGGTAATCAGACTCCTGCTACGCGCACTCCAGAGCTAGTAGCTCCTCAGGCTCGGGCCCCAGCAGTTCAGCCAGGCATAATGACTCAGACTGGTGAGGGTGCAGCTATGTCCGCTGATACTTTATGGAGATTGGACAGATTTACCAAGCTCTTCACTACCACATACAGTGGCACTACTTCAGAGGATCCCCAGGACTTTCTATATAGCTGCCATGAGGTTCTCCGTACTATGGGTATTGTGGAGACCAATGGTGTTGACTTTGCTACTTTTCGTCTATCTGGATCCGCCAAGACTTGGTGGAGTGACTATTGTTTATCCAAACCAGCAGGGTCGCCATCTTTGACTTGGGGCCAATTTGCAGAATTATTTTTGGAAAAGTTTCTTCCAGTGACTCAGAGGGAGGCTCTTCGCAGGCAGTTTGAGCGCCTCTATCAGGGCTCCATGTCTTTCACACAGTATGAGACTCGGTTCATTGACCTAGCTCGATATGCCACTGTCATACTTCCCACCGATAAAGAGAGGGTGAGGAGATTTATTGATGGCTTGATTCAGCCAATTCGTCTTCAGATGGCTATGGGAGCTGGAAGTGAGATCCTTTTCAGGAGGCGGCCAATGCAGCCCGCCGGATCGAGATGGCTCTTTCTCAGGGAGGAGGTCATGGGTCGGATAAGAGGCCCCGTAACTCAGGCAGATTCAGTGGTACCTCATCTGGAGGTAGAGATTCTTATGGTAGAGGCCATCCTCCCACGCCTTTTCAGTCATCCCTTCAGGTTTCTCACGGTACTTGTGGTCGTGGTTATCAGCCGCATTACTCTGATTAGTAGTTGTACAGTACACCACCAACACCTATCAGTGCACCACCACTTCAGAGTGTCCAGGGCCGTCATCCCCAGCAGCCGAGGGCATGTTTCACGTGTGGAGACACGAGGCACATTGCCAGGTACTTCCCTCGAGCTTCGAGTAGTCCCCAGCACCAGAATTCTCGTGCTATGATTTAGGCACCGGAAGTTCTACAGCCTGCCCAGCCAGCTAGAGGTGGTGGCAGGGGTATTAGAGGTGGAGGTAGAGGTCATAGAGGTGGAGCGCAGACCGATAGAGGTAGAGTCCAGCTAGCAGTTGATCGTCCCAGAGATATTGCTCAGGGAAGTGGGGCCCAGCCCCGATGTTATGCACTTCCTGCCAGACCAGAGGCTGAGTCCTCAGATGCGGTTATTACAGGTATTATTCTGGTTTGTGATAAAGAGGCTTCAGTGCTATTTGACCCTGGGTCTACATATTCGTATGTGTCTTCCTATTTTGCATCGTACCTGGTTCAGCCTAGTGATCCACTAGGTGTTCCTGTTCATGTGTCTACACCAGTGGGTGATTCTATTGTGGTCGATCGAGTTCATCAGTCTTGTATTGTGGTGATTGGGGGTCTTGAAACCCGTGTTGATTTATTGCTCTTAGATATGGTCGACTTCGATATTATATTAGGAATGGACTGGCTATCTCCATATCATGCTATCTTGGATTGCCATGCCAAGACTGTGACCTTAGCTCTGCCGAATTTGCCTCGTATAGAGTGGAAAGGAATCTCTGGTCATACTAGCCGCAATGTTATTTCTTATATTAAGGCTCGGCGTATGGTTGAGAAAGGGTGTTTGGCTTATCTAGCCTATGCCCGTGATTCCAGTGCTGAGGTTCCCTCTATTGATTCCGTGCCCGTGGTTCGCGAGTTTCCTGAAGTTTTTCCTTCAGACCTGCCGGGTATGCCACCCGACAGGGATATTGACTTTTGCATTGATTTGGCTCCAGGCACTCAGTCCATTTCTATTCCACCATATCGCATGGCTCCGTCAGAGTTAAAGGAATTGAAAGAACAATTGCAGGATTTGCTTGAAAAGGGTTTCATTAGACCCAGTGTTTCACCGTGGGGTGCGCCGATGTTATTTGTAAAGAAGAAAGACGGATCGATGAGGATGTGTATTGATTATCGGCAGTTGAACAAGGTTACTATCAAAAATAAATAGCCACTTCCGCGGATTGATGATTTATTTGACCAGCTTCAAGGTGCCAAAGTATTTTCAAAGATAGACTTGAGATCTGGCTACCATCAGTTGAAGATTAGGGCATCTGACTCGGTACGGATATTATGAATTCCTGGTCATGTCATTTGGGTTGACAAATGCCCCAGCAGCTTTTATAGAATTGATGAATCGAGTGTTCAGGCCTTATTTAGACTTGTTTGTAATAGTCTTTATTGATGACATATTGATATACTCCCACATCCAGGAGGAGCATGCGCAACATCTCAGAGTGGCTCTTCAAACTCTGAAAAATAGCCAACTATATGCAAAATTTTCAAAGTTTCAATTTTGGCTAAGTTCAGTTGCATTCCTGGGTCATATTGTGATGGCAGCAGGCATTCAGGTTGATCCAAAGAAGATTGAGGCAGTCAAGAACTGGCCTAGACCGACATCAGCCACAGAGATTCGGAGTTTCTTGGGATTAGCAGGTTATTATCGGCGGTTCGTGGAAGGGTTTTCATCTATTGCAACCCCAATGACCAGATTAACGCAGAAAGGTGTCCAGTTCGAATGGTCAGATGAATGTGAGGCGAGCTTTCAGAAGCTCAAGACAGCTTTGACCACAACACCGGTGTTGGTTTTGCCCACAGGTTCGGGACCCTATACTGTCTATTGTGATGCTTCCCGTATTGGGCTTGGTGCAGTGTTGATGCAGGATGGAAAGGTTATTGCCTATGCTTCGAGGCAATTGAAGATTCATGAAAAGAAATATCCAGTTCATGATCTGGAGTTGGCGACGATTGTTCACGCATTGAAGATCTGGAGGCATTATTTGTATGGCGTGTCATGTGAGGTATTCACCGATCACAAGAGTATTCAGTACCTGTTTAAATAGAAGGAGTTGAATATGAGGCAGAGAAGGTGGTTAGAATTGTTGAAGGATTATGATATCACCATTTTATATCACCCGGGGAAAGCAAATGTGGTGGCCGATGCTTTGAGCAGGAAGTCAACCAGTATAGGCAGTCTTACTTACATTCCGGTCAGTCAGAGGCCGCTTGCTTTGGATGTTCAGGCCTTAGCCAACCGATTTGTGAGGTTGGATATTTCTGAGCCTAGTTGAGTGCTAGCTTGCACAGTCGCTCGCTCTTCATTATTGGAGCGTATCCGCGATCGGCAATTTGATGATCCTCATTTATGTGTCCTTAAAGACACGGTTCAGCGAGGAGGTGACAAGCAGGTCACCTTAGATGCTAATGGAATTCGGAGATTGCAAGGGCGCATTTGTTTACCAAATGTTGATGGGCTTCGAGAATTGATTCTAGAGGAAGCTCACAGTTCCCGGTATTCTATTCATCCAGGCGCAGCAAAGATGTATCAGGATTTGCGGCAACATTATTGGTGGCGTAGAATGAAAAAGGATATTGTGGCATATGTAGCGAGGTGTTTGAACTGTCAACAGGTTAAATATGAGCACCAGAGGCCTGGTGGTTTATTTCAGAGAATTGAACTTCCCGAATGGAAGTGGGAGTGGATCACTATGGACTTCGTTACTGGCCTTCCGTTGACCCAGAATAAGTTTGATGTGGTTTGGGTCATTGTTGATAGATTGACCAAGTCAGCGTATTTTATTCCTGTGGCAGTCACCTATTCATCTGAAAGATTAGCTGAAATTTATATCCGGGAAATTGTTCGCCTTCACGGTGTACCGGTATCTATCATTTTGGACCGAGGTACGCAGTTTACCTCGCGCTTTTGGAGAGCAGTTCAGCAAGAGTTAGGCACCCAGGTTCAATTGAGTACAACATTTCATCCTCAGACAGACGGGCAGTCCGAAAGGACAATTCAGATATTGGAGGATATGCTTAGAGCCTGTGTTATCGATTTTGGAGGTTCGTGGGATAAGTTCCTGCCTTTGGCAGAGTTTGCTTATAATAACAGTTATCAATCGAGCATTCAGATAGCTCCTTATGAAGCCTTGTATGGTAGGCGGTGTCGTTCTCCCGTTGGATGGTTTGAGCCGGGAGAGGCTCGGTTATTGGGTACAGATTTAGTCCAGGAGGCCTTGGATAAGGTCAAGATCATTCACGATAGACTTCATTCAGCTCAGTCCAGGCAAAAGAGCTATGTAGATCGTAAGGTTCGAGATATAGCTTTCATGGTTGGTGAGCGAGTATTGCTCCGAGTGTCGCCTATGAAGGGCGTGATGAGATTTGGGAAGAAGGGAAAACGTAGCCCTCAGTTTATTGGCCCATTCGAGATTGTTGATCGTGTGGGAGAGGTGGCTTATACACTTGCCTTGCCACCTAGCTTGTCAGCTGTGCATCCAGTGTTTCATGTATCTATGCTCCGGAAATATCACGGCGACCCATCGCACGTGTTAGATTTCAGCACTGTCCAATTGGACAAGGATCTATCTTATGAGGAGGAACCGGTAGCTATTCTAGACTGGCAGGTTCGACAGTTGAGGTCGAAGAGTTTTCCTTCTGTGCGAGTTTAGTGGAGAGGTCAGCCTCCTGAGGCATCGACCTGGGAGTCCGAGTCTGACATGCGGAGCCGTTATCCTCATCTATTCCCTGACTCAGGTACTTCTTTCTTTGTCCGTTCGAGGACGAACGGTTGTTTTAGAGGTGGAGAATGTGACGGCCAAAAGGGTCACCACTTATTTTCTCAGTCATTTCGAGCTTCTGAGGCATTTAAAACCTCATTTATAGTTGCCTCGATTTGCGTGCGCAGTCTGGGCGTGAAGCCGGAAAATTTTTATGTTGAAATATATGAATTATGTAAAAAATTTGAAGAATTTTGATATTTATATTGATATAATTGACTTTGGTCAACATTTTTGGTAAACGGACCCAGACCCGTGATTTGATGGTCGTGGAAAGTCCGTGGAAAAATATGGGACTCGGGCGTATGCCCGGAATCGAAATCCGAGGTGCAGAACCCTGGTAAAAGAATTTTTCTTTTAAATTATTTTCTGAAAATGTTTAAGGAAAATAAAAATAAAATTTGATCAAAAAGTAATGGTATCGGGCTCGTATTTTGGTTTCGACGCCCAGTACAAGTCATATATATTGGTTAAGCACTTCCTGTAAAGTTTGGTTGAAAACAGACGTCGTTTGACGTGTTT
>MU670078.1:35157-47946 GCA_026770625.1 Nicotiana glauca | reverse complement strand
AAGTATTGTTTAACTCGTCTTCTTCATTTTTCATCAACATCAATCAAATTCTTAGACCTAAACATGTGAAAATAGGTAGAAAATTATAGAAATTGGGTAGAGTTAGGGCTTTCAAAGAATTTGTGATTTAAACCTCGTTTTGGGGTCGAACTTAAGAACAAATTATATATTCGGACTCGTGAGTGATCGGGTTATCGGAAAATGGTTCGAACCTCGTGTTTTGACCACGTGGGCCCGGAGTCGATTTTCACTATTCCAGGCAGAATGTTGTAGAAAATATATTTAGCCATTTGGATTAGTTTGTGAAGTATTGTTGATGATATTAAATATTGTGTATAGATATGATTGAATTGGAGCCAAATTCAAAAGGAAAAGGCATTGCTAAGGATTGAGTTGGCCGTAAACCTTTGAGATAAGTATTTGATCTATCCTAGCTTGAGGGAATAGGAGTTGAGTATAATTGCTATTTGTTACGTGTTGTGCCCGACGTATAGGCATGGTGACGAGTATCTATACGTTGGGGGTCGATCATGACCGTGGGTCTTAAATGAATTAGATTTCGCAATTTTTATGTGATTCTATTAAAGAATTAATTGTTGAGCCTTGGCATCGAGTTATTGTTTTCTCTTGCCATTTATATATATATTGAGAACTACGTATTAATTGAAATGGGAGCGGGTGGTACGCCTACCACAAGATATAAAATTGAAATGGGAGCGGGCGGTACGCCTACCACAAGATATTAATTGAAATGGGAGCGGTTGGTACGCCTACCACATGATATTATATTGAAATGGGAGCGAGTGGTACGCCTACCACAACCTACATTTATTATTGTTATTGGCCATAGTTTTCGGTGATATATTGTGCACTGTGTTGGTAATGAGATGGGAGCGGGTGGTACGCCTACCACAAGATATGAAATTAAAATGGGAGCGGGTGGTACGCCTACCACATGATATTATATATAAATGGGAGCGGGTGGTACGCCTACCACAAGATAAGAAATGAAATGGGATCGGGTTGCACGCCTGTAACAAGATGAGTTGAACTTAAAAGTGATTTTAATTCCATTACTCGTTTATTTCTGATATTATATTTTGTTGTCACCCTGGAGTATGTTTTCCCCTTCCCAATTATTACACGTTATTTTCTGTCATTTCTTGTTGTATATATATATTTTGAACTGCACAGGTTTATGTGGGTGTCTGGTTCTAGCCTTGTCACTACTTTGCCGGGATAGGCCAGACACTTACCAGCACATGGGGTCGGTTGTGCTGATGCTACACTCTGCGCTCTTTTTGCGCAGATACAGGTTTCGGACAGCAGCAGCAGCAGTAGTGCGATTGTTGGTATTCCGACCACCGAGACATCGAGGTAGCCTTGCAGGCGTCCGCAGGACCCGTTGTCTCTTCTATCCTTACTTTTCAGTCCGTTATCTCATGTATTCGAGACAAATAATTTTATATTTCTTTCAGACGGTTATGCGTAGTATTCTTAGAAGTTCGTGAGTATTGTGACACCAGTTCTTGGGTAGTGAATTATGTTTGGATTTCGGTATCGCATCTAGAAATGTTTACTAAGTCTTCCGCTTAATTAATTTATTCCGCTGTAATCATAATATTATTGTTAAATGTTTGAAGATGAGAGTTGTAAAAATGGATAGATAAGTAAGAGTTGGCTNATTTTTTTTTTTTTTTTTTTTTGTTAAACTTCAATATATAGGAGATTTGGACGTACTTGTTCTAGGAAACCTAATATAACATCCATCAATTTTTTTTTGAGCAATTCATAAAAGAATCAGTTACCCGTA
Source organism: Nicotiana glauca (assembly GCA_026770625.1). Lineage (NCBI taxonomy): Eukaryota > Viridiplantae > Streptophyta > Magnoliopsida > Solanales > Solanaceae > Nicotiana > Nicotiana glauca. The sequence continues at coordinate 46,133 of MU670078.1, read as the reverse complement.
TTGAAGTAAAAATAAATAAATTAAAGAGCAAAATGTCATATGTATTATTAGAACAACCTTATTATCATGTAAAAGAAAAATATTCATATATATTTGCCCCTATATTTTGTTTATCCTTTAAAATTAGATTTACTATTTTAAAAAGTTATTATTTAATTATTTTATTTTATTTAATGTTTTAAAAATTAACTAAAAGTATTTGAATTGTGTTGTAACTTCTAATATTTAGGAACACAAAATATATCATAAATGATAATAACTTAATTTAATTGTAGCTGTATATGAACTAATACGAAAGTATTTTTCACTTTGTTTAAAATATTTTTTTAGAGTGTAGTACTAAATTTTCCTTTTAGTACGTGCCTTGTTATAAAGAATTGTAATTAGGAACAATGACTCTATTTGAAATAAAATATGGACGTACTTTTATAGTTTAAGTAGGATCAACGTTGTAGGGTCGGATATATGTATAGTTTAAATCGAAAAAGAATTTCATTATAGGTAATTTACCATTAGATCCTTAAATTATACAAATATTTAAGGGCATAAAAGTCGATCAATATTTTAAGAATATTTTAATCGTTTAATATTTAGCATAAATTATTCGTGGTTTTATAATAATATAGATATAGATAGATAGATAGATAGATAGATAGATAGATAGATAGATAGATAGATAGATAGATATAGAGAGAGGGGATAATTCTGTCCTAAAATATATATATTGAAAAGATTTAATTTGGTGAGTGTCAAACCCCAAAACTATTGGGGTCGCATGATTGTCACCCGATACGTGAAATCCGCACCAAGCAAACCAACAACAACAACAACAACTCAGTATAATCCCACTTAGTGGGGTCTGCGGAGGGTAGTGTGTACGCAGACCTTACCCCTACCCTAGGGTAGAGAGGCTGTTTTCAAATAGACCCCCGACATCCTTCCCTCCAAGAACTTCCCACCTTGCTCTTGGGAAGACTCGAACTCACAACCTCTCGGTTGGAAGTGAGGGTTGCTTACCATCAGAGCAAACCAACCCTTTTATAATCCCAACATATACATCATAAGACAAAATGAGGAATGGGGTGTCCGTCAAAAAACTATTTAGAAATATTTTAACTAATAACCTTTTGAGGAATTTACACATTTAAATAAGTGATAATTATTTTTAGAAGATTACATAAATCTAACTTATTTTAAAGTCTATTGCTTTTTATATCTCTAATATCTCTCTCTTGAGATTCACCTAACACTTATTCTTATATATCTCTCTTGAGATTCTCTCGCCCAACTTTATATCCTTTTAATTTTTCAAAGTTTTCCCAATATATACTACAAAGTCAAGATGTTTACAATCTTGACCCTAGATTAGGTATGATCATACTTACCGCATTATCATTTCCCATTCATTTTGGTTTGGCACTTTCTAATATTTAAGAGTTTATGTACCTTAAGTTACACCACTATTTATTTTGAAAGGTAACATAACATATTGACCAAAGAAGAAAAAAAAGGTGTCTTAAAAACGATTTTCGACAAATTAAAAAAAAAAAAAACCGTTAAATGTACTTTTCATTTTATCAGCAGAAACTTTATACACTTGATTTGTATGCATACTATGTTATCATTTTTCCTTAATTTTCCTTCACTTCTCTTCCATAAATAACTCTTTCAGATATATCACACAAAAGGCAAAATATTCAAGTCAATTTTAATTTGGAAAAAAAGTTCTACTCATAGATATGCCTATGAGAAAGCCTATTTGGAGGACGATAATATGCTGGTGGAAAGTGGAAAAAGGAAGGAAGAAATAGAAAAGAAGAAAAATTAGTATGATATAGCATTGAGCATGGGATGAGAAAGAGGTCTAGGAAGTTGTTGAAGACATTTGTCTCGCTGAAAAACACCAACAGTAATTGTATACGGTGAAATTGGAGGGTCTAATTCCTCGTCATCGAGGCACCTCAGAAGATCGTCTCGAAGGATCGAGCCTCCAAGGCTACGGTCGAGTTTCTCCCTCGAGGTTTGTCGACGCTCGACCTTGGGACAATGTTGACCACGGCTATGATAAAAGTGGGAAGTTCCCAAGGCATGCAGCTACAACCGACCAAGTCTGTCAGACTAGGCCTCAACCCGAATCAGAGCGTCAACTAGTTGCCCCATCTCCATATCTTTGTAATAATGTATATTGTACTATATTGGGATCCCTCCCCCCTTCCCCATATATAAAGGGACCCTTGTCAATTTGTAAATATTTGTGACTCCACACTAAATACACAAGAACATTCTCTCTGCTCTCTAACACATTCTTATAATTATTGCTTCCATTTATTGTCTTCATTTATTGCTTATTATTGGCCATAAAGAGCCTTCATTGATTTTATCATAACTATTAGTCGCTCTTCAACTACCTTCGATAGCTCCCAGTCGAGCACCGGTATCGACCTCGAGGCCACCCTAATCGACAAGCTCGAGGCCCCGATTGCTAATCTATCGGTTTGGTTATCACCTTGTTCCAAACCCTTATTTCGTTTCTAAGTCTTTCACGTAGCACAAACTGCTTAACAACTAGCATAAAAATAGATCATATATTTTTAGAGTCCCATAATTAAATTTAATTAAAATTACCATTTTCACGGTAAACAGTTTGGCGTCCACTGTGGGGCTAAAAATAATAGTGATTATTTTCTTGCTGGTTTCATTACACAACTCAAGTTATCTTTCACACTTTTTCTTGTCCAAGATCTTCAATTTCAGGTCAAAATGCCTAACTCAGTAAATGGAGGTGAAAACGACAGTATTGAGAACCACGGAGAGAACAGTGTGGCTGCTCCAGGTGTTGGTGTGCCACAACGAAACCTTGAGAATGCACTAGGACCAATTCCAGCGGACGCAGTTTTCACGCGACGCCCAATAGTCGATATAAGCTCGCACACCAACAGGATTGTGCATCAAGGAGATCAACAAGGAGCTCAGAAAACCCCAACTAGGGAAGAACGAGAGGTTAGCCTTCATGTTATTTTTGAAATGTTACAGGCACAGCAGGTGGCTATTCCTCAGCTGCAAAGTCACCAGAAAACTTCTAGCACGGTAGCACTTGGGACAGCTCCCCCAGCCGAGCAGGTACCGGAGATATCGAGCAATAACGGGTTGATAGCCGATCCCGTCATCATAAAGATGCTCGAGGACCTCGCCAGAAGGATCGAATTGGGCGAGAAAATGATAGAAGCCAACGATAAGAAGGTCGATACTTACAACTATAGGGTCGACCAAATTCCAGGAGCACCCCCAATCTTGAAAGGTGTGGACTCAAAGCAGTTCGTACCGAAGCCGTTCCCACGGTAAGCGGCCCCGAAACCCATTCCAAATAAGTTTAGAATGCCAGATCTTCCAAAATATAATGGTACCTCAGACCCCTATGAGCACGTTACCGCTTACACCTGTGCAGTAAAGGGCAACAACCTGAGGGACGACGAGATCAAGTCCGTCCTGCTGAAGAAGTTCGGGGAAACACTTTATAAAGGGAAAATGATGTAGTATCACAACCTGGCCCCAAAATCTATAGACTCATTTGCCATGCTGGCAGACTCCTTCATAAAGGCACATGCCGGGTCCATCAGGGTGGCCACAAGGAAATCCGACGTCTTTAAAATCAAGCAAAGGGAGAACAAGATGCTGCGAGAATTCCTGTCCCGCTTTCAAATGGAACAAATAGAACTGTTTCTAGTCTCCGATGACTGGGCAGTACAGGCTTTCACTCAAGGTCTGAATGAACGAAGCTCGATGGCTTCGAAGCATCTGAAGCAGAATCTGGTTAAATATCCCACCGTGACCTGGTCATATGTTCACAACCGATATCAATCAAAAATCAGGGTCGAGGACGACCAACTAGGAGCTCTCCAATAAGCTTCTGGCGAAGTAGCCAAAGCCAAACAAAGAAAGGTACTAGCCATATACCTAAGACAGGAAAAACACCTCGAGGCGCAGCCCACCTCACAATGATCGAAGGATAGACTGAGGACAAAATCCTTGGGGACTCATCAATAGAGCCAGATCTGATAGGAACGTGAGGCCAACAGAGGCACCTCGCTTATTAGAATACGACTTCAACATCGATATATCTGATATCATGTTCGCCATAAGTAAAATCAGAGAAGGCGGGTGGCCCAGGCCTGTACAATCGGATCCTTCTTAAAGAAATCATAACTTAGTGTGTGAATTTCAAAACACGCACGGTCACAGGACCGAGGATTGCCACCAGCTCCGAGAAGAAGTAGCCAGACTACTCGATAAAAGTCACCTCCGAGAATTCCTAAGCGATCGGGCCAAAAAAAAGTTTCAGGAAAGAGATGCATCCAAAAAGAAAGAAACAAATGAGCCGCAACATGTCATCTGCATGATCTTGGGAGGAATCGATGCCCTACAAGAACCCGTGATGAGAAGGATAAAAATATCCATCACTAGAGAAAAGCGAACCCAGGGTTACATACCTGAGGATGCTCTCACGTTCAGCGATGAGGACATCGAGACCTTGTCTCAACCTTACAATGACGCATTGGTTATCTATTTCCTTGTAAATACATTTTAAATTAAACGTGTACTTGCGGATCTATCTAGCTCAGCCAACATTATCAATTCGAGAGTAATAGAGCAGCTTAGACTGCTTGACCAAATAGTGCCCGCCACTCGAGTCCTCAACGGATTCAACATGGCAAGTGAAACAACGAAAGGAGAAATTACCCTCCCAGTCAACGTGGCCGGCACAACCTAAAATGTCAAATTCCATGTCATCGAAGGAGACATGAGGTACAACGCCTAGTTCGGGAGGCCGTGGATACACTGCATGAGAGCAATACCATCCACCCTCCACCCTCCACCAAATGATAAAATTCCCGACAAAGGATGGGTTTAAAACAGTCTACGGAGAACAGCATGCGGCAAGAGAAATGTTCCACCCCCAAAAGAGCCAAAGAGTAACCAAACAGTAAAGTAGCGACAACAAACTACATCTTCGGTTAGTCCCGATTAAACAAAGTAGAGGACTGTACTGCGTCCTCATCACAAACGACTAGAACATACCAGAGCTCGAAACATTGTCGGCACATTCGACACTAAGGTATAACCATCTCCCATTTCATTTTATACTTCATACTAACCCTTATGCAGGCACCTAGCCGAGGTAGTCGAAACATTAAACCAAGCTCGAATACCCTAAGGTTTTAAAGCATCCATTGCATTTTTTTCCTTCGACCGGCTTTTTATCCCAAAAGGGTTTTACCGGCAAGGTTTTTAATGCAGCAACATCTACATGCTACCTAAGGAAAACTCAACGAGTATTCAAGGCTTCTTTGGCAACAAACCTTGAATATTGGTGGGCACCCCACATTCGAAAGGCCATCCACTCGGAGAAGCCAAGAAATGCCGAATGGGGTCCCAATAGGAAAATGATGTACCGGGCCAAACGATAGAACGAACTGTGCCCGTATAGAGAAACTAAGCCCTTAAGAGCAAAACCATGTATACTTGTACCAAGTAATCAAAGAATACATTTTCGTCAAAGCATCTCACACTCTAAAAGAAACTCGGAATTTTCGCAAAAATGACTCATCAAACGAAAACGTCTCGAGCACTCGGGGAATGGCTTCAACAATTCAACACCTGAATGATGCCCGGGTTGGAACTCCAACTCATAAGCCCTCAACGAGGCAACATCAAAATTACGAAACGTCTCTAAAGCTGATAGTGTCCTGAACACTCGAGGACTGGTGTCAAAACCTAAAAAATTGCATGACCTTAGGGTCGGAATCTCCGAAATCATAAGCCCTCAATGAGGCAATACCAAGTTTACGAGTAACAGCTCCCGAGTCAAGATACCCTCGATGATTTAAGGACTGTTGCCAATCACCATTCATTAAAAACCTGAGGCCATAAGACCCCAAGCGGGCAGACTCGATCTCATAAGACCTACATAAGGCAATAACAGTATCTGTAAGACCTCAAGAAAGGCATGAACCATACTTGTACCAAGTATCTAAAAACTGTAAGACCTCAAAGGCATGAAATTTTGTAAGACCTTACTAAAGGCATAAACCCTATCTCAAAAGTTAAGGCTATATGTCGACCCCTAAAAGACATACCATCGATGTAGACGCTGAAATTACTTCACTCGGGATTTAAAATGGCTCTGGCCAAGTAAAAATGACTACAGTCATAAGGTTGTACCATCCCAACTAACGCGACTCGAGGATGCCCGACCGTCGCTACAAAATCACAGGCCTTCAAATTACTTCGAATCTACTTCGAAAAGAACCAGTTAAATAGGCTACCCTTGACATAGGCAAAAGAGCTTCGACCATGTTATCTCTAAATTATAAGCTTCGAGATACTTAGCCTCCAAGCCAAACCTCCCAAGGTGCTCGATCATCACCACATAACGATTCGTAATTGATGTTTTTATCGAACCATCGAAGAGTCAGGCAAAAATTAATTAAAAATATCCTTAACTAGGGAAAACCAAAGCCTATAAAAGGTCGCATCAACCCAAAGCGTAAGAGCCTCTGTCGCCAACCCACATCAAAGGTCGTACCGACCCAACGTATAAGAGCCCAAGGGTCGGCTTGAAATTATAAAACTTAAGGGTCAAATGAGCTCGAGTCAACCCCGATTTGGAGACTGAACCCAAAACAGTTAACTAAAAATTCCTAAGAGCAAAAAGTAAGAGCTCAAATGCCAGCTTACACTAAAATGTCTCATCGACCAAAAGCATAAGAGCCATTGTCGCCAACCCAAAATTTGACATCTTGAGGGTTAAATAAGCTCGAGTCGGTACCCAACTCAGAAACTAAACCCAAAACAATTGATCAAAAAATGCCTAAGAGCAAAAGTGTAAGAGCTCAAATGCCAGATTACACTAAAAGGTCGCATCGACCAAAAGCGTAAAAGCCATTATCACCAGCCCGAAATTTGATATCTTGAGAGTCAAATGAGCTCGAGTCGGTACCCAACTTAGAGATTGAACCCAAAACAGTTGATCAAAACATGCCAAAAAGCAAAAGCGTAAGAGCTCAAACGCCGTCTTATATTGAAGGCTCGCATCGACCAATTGTGTAAGAGCCTACGGGCCAGCCTAATGAGCCTCAGGGCCATATCGCAAAATCTAAGGATTCCTACCAACTCAAAGACCAGCTTATTTCTCTATGATCAAGGCAAACAGAAACCCAGAAGATACAAAATCATGAGGTTTCCCCCTTATACATACATATAATAAAACACAAGTTCCATCTACGGATGTGCTTTGAAAATGCTATATACAAAACCAGAAAGCAAAATCTACGTCCTCCCCAGGGGCTATGGCCCATCGGCCTCATCTTCGCTATTTTCAATGTCGGATAGAAGTAACCGAGCATTAGGCTCATCCGCCCTCACTCTCGCCAACTCTTCCGAGAGGACAAATCCCCTAGCACGGATCTTCTCGAGAATTTTTCTCTGAGACTTACAATGATCATACTCTTTGATCATGTCTCCGCAATCAAGGGTCCTTCTCAGTTCAGCCTAATCATCGGCAGTGTCCTTCAAATAGATCGCCACCTTCTAGTAAGCCTTCGTTCGACTCATTACGGCTTCAGTCCGAGCATCAACGACCTCGACCTTGACCTTTAAAAGCTCGGACTCGAGCTTTGTACTCGTATCGCTCGAACCGAGCATTATCACGAACTAAACAAAGGTGAGCCTAAAAGAAGGAAACTTTAGCCACAACACCCTTCCCTTCTGAAGCATGAACCTCCACCAGAGCTTTTAGATCATCATGATCGCGTTTGATTTGGGAAGCTTCATCACAAAGGCGCTCCTGGGCCTTCGTCTTTTTCTGCAACTGAGATAAACGAAACATTAGCCTCAGGAGCTAGAAGGGGGAATACACACTCACTCGGAACAAAAAACTAGCTTCTCCTTCAAGTAGCTCTCATAATTCAAGCTCCGTCCCACCTCATAATGCAAGTGTTCCAACTCGACTTCCTTTTCATCGCAAAGGACCCTAAGGGATATCTCCTCATCCAGAGCTTTCTGTAGTCCGGCTTCACAATGGAGTAGCCTAGACGTAAGCTTGTAAAAGGCCTGCAAAATAAAACCCAATAAGGAAGGGTATGAGCACGTGATTTTTGCCCTATATATGAATTATTCCCAAAAAATTCAAAAAAAATAATTTTTTGTTTGTTTTTTTTTACAACTTTTGTGAATTTTATATCATTTTTTTGGTAATTGTTGCATTTTATCTGTGCATCTTAGTTCGTATAAAAAATAAAAAATATGCATTTGCATTTAGGATTTAATTTCATATTTTAGGATTAATTAAGAGTTAATTTGTTTAAAAACAAAATAGGAGGAAAATAATAAAATGATACTTTTTGCATTTTTAGTTTAAATTTGTATTAGTTTGCATTTAATTAGGAATTAATTAGGAAATTTAATTTTAATGCAATTTGATTGTGGTGGTTATTTTAGCATTTTTATAAAATCAGAAAAATAAAATATACAAAAATACAAAAAATGAAAGAAAAACAAAATTAAAAGGAAAAATAATTAAAAAATGAAATGATTTTAATAAGAGACCAAAAATTGGGCTCATTGAACAAACCCCCAGCCCAAACGGATCACGCCCCAGCCCAGTAGCCTCCACCCGGTCCAGCTCTTCAATAAGCCAAAACGACGTAGTTTTTGGGTCGTTTGATCTGAGCCATCGAGGTTGATCAATCGAACGGCTCAGATCTAATGACCCTTTAATATACAATGGTCCGAACGAGCCCCATACCCCCTCATCGTCTCCCTCATTTTATCTCTCTAAAACTGACCCCCGAAACCCTAACCAGCCGCCACCCAATCCTCACCGTCTCTGGTGGCGGCGCCGGCTCTAAACGACCCCAAATTAATACCCTGGCTCCTCCTCAACCCCCCCATTCCAAATACCTAAACCATTTCCCTTGAATCATTCCCCACCCCTTCGAATATCCATTTGAAGTTTCGTCTCAAAGCCCTAGTTCATCTAATCAGCCCCAAATTAACACTCTAGGGTCGTCGTCCTTTCCTCATCTTAATTACTTTGTTCTTATCCCTCGAATGCCCGTCAAATTCTTCAAATGTTGAATCTGAAGAACCTAAACTCGATTGTGCTAGGATTTTGTTTCTTTCTTCGAGGTTTTGAAATCGAGCTCGCAGACTGGTAAGTTTCCTTTATCTGTTTGTTTATTTGGTTTTATTCTTGACGGTCGTTCCACCTCAGCCCTGTCTCCTTCTCTTTTCTTTAAATCTCTTTTGGTTCAAACTTGTTTCGTTTTTATGTTTAATCACTTAGCCTAATTAGGTCGCTTTAATATTTGAATTAGTTTCTGCATATTTGTGTTAACTAGCCAATAATTTAGCCTAGGATTTCCCCTTTAAGTTTAGCTTCGCATTTGTAGTTGTTTTGTGATTTTTCGGTCTTACCTCGGTAATTGCTGATTAATTAGTTTAGCGGCTGCTTGAATGGATAATAGGTATTAATTTAGTACTTTTTCGTTTATTTTTGTTTGGATTCTTAGTTGTAGGTTCCGTAATTGTTTTGTAGTTTAATCCGGTTTCATTCTTGTTTAAATCTTGTGTTGGTAATTTAGATTAATTTCTATTTCGAATCTGTTTCTATGTGTCTTTGATGTATTAATTGATCATGTTTAAAGCCTTGTTTGAATTTCAATTCCTTACAATCAGCTAGTGTTAATTCCATAGTTTAGTGTCAGATTTCAAATAATCCTTAGGCTTAGTTTGGTTAGATAATTGTTTGGATATAGCTGTACTAGTTTAGTTATTTCAAATGAATAACATGGGTTTCCAAGGGGTATTTTGGGCATTTAGCAATAGGCAGGAATGCTATAGTGGAAACTAGAATTCTCTAGAATCTTCTAGAATAGGACTTTAGTCTCAATTTTAGAAGTTCAAAGTAGTAACTTGATAAGGAAGTCAGTAAAGTAAGGGCTATTTGGGTAAAATCTGGAATAAAAAAAGCGGGAAAAGTGTGAAGGAAGTCTAGAAGCTTCTCCCCCTAGTTTAGCCTATAAAAGGGCATGAGTAGTGCCTTGTTTCACAAGTAAAAGAGACCCCAGGAAAAATCAAAAGTTTTGGACCCCAATATCCTCCCCAAAAATATCTGTCAAGTTCCAGATCTGAAATTAAAATTTCAGATCACAATATTCTCTTCTAAATCTGAATTCATTTCAAAAATCCAAAAACAATCAAAAATCAGTAAAAAAAACCAAAAAATAAATACTGTTCCATTGGGTTTTCAGCTGAATTTTAATTTTTGAGGTTCAACATTTGGTATCTGTGGATCAGAAGTTATGTGAGACAAATTTGAGTAGTTTTAGGGGTTCAATTACCCTGTTTTGGCTGGTTTCATCGTGCTTTTGATTGCTGAATTCTCTCCCTCTAGTTCCAGAAGTTTCGGAGGTTTATTAGAGTGATTTTTTTGGGCAATTCTAAGTTTATTTGAGTCAGTTTAGGATCAAATTTAATGTTGTGTCGCTGTGCTATAATGCTGGGTTATCATTGAAGAATTTTGAGTTAAAATCATCCTTATTGCTGCTGAAATTACTGCTGTTGTGTTATTGCTCAAAGCTGACCTCAAATTTTCCTTATCCTTGTGATAAATTCCAGGTACTTCTAGCTCCGATGCTTTGTGAAGAATCAGACATATTTGTATCCATTTCTGAAGTTCAATAACGAGCAAAGTATTATATGAATGTACTGCTACATATTTCGTTTTGATTTGTGTATGCAATGCTCTTTGAATAATAGTTAATGATGTTGAGAAGACTTCTGGACTGTTAAAATTAGTGTTAGTAAGTTGTTTAATACAATTGTTTAATATAGTAAATCCCATTTCATTTAGAATTTGGATGCTATGTGAATGGACATTGAATTGTAGCTAGATCCAGGTCCCAAAGAATTTGACA
>MU670078.1:15214-33364 GCA_026770625.1 Nicotiana glauca | reverse complement strand
ATTTAGAACGAGGTTTGGATAAGTTGCTAAGCCGGCGGAGCTTCTGTATCCCTGGTACGCTGCCTCCCCCTCGGCTCGAGTTGTTCGCTCGGGTAAGCCAGGTCTAGACCAATAAACCTAGTATTTAAACCTAGAAGAACAATAAACTCATGCCGGATCCCTAGTAGCACGTTTATTTGCATCACGTGCATTTTGACTTAGGGGACTCAACATAGGGGTTGGGTCCGTCTAGGACAGGTGACCAGAATTGAAATGACCATTCTGATGCATATTACGTGCTATTTGTATTTATTTGCTCGGCTTCGCATGTTGACCGGCTTGTATATAATGAGTGAAAAATTATGAAAAATAGCAGTGTTAGGACTGAGTGAGGGTAATCATTTGTTTGAAAAACCAATGCCCAAATAAATACCGAAATGCTGCCGGATTTTTGAAGAAAAAAATGAAAAAAAAATATGAAAATATTTGAAAAATATTGTGGTCAAAAATAGTTTTGATTTTGGCCAATCGGCCCGAACTACGCTGGTTTGATTCTCACCACGTGTGGGATACGTAGGGAACCCTTGATGGGTCCAACCACCCCTTTTGCAAAAATAGCCAAAAAATGTCAAATTTTAATTTTCGCCATAAATAAGTCGGGTGACGCTATTCTTGTTTAAAATAAGCCGAATGTCCCTCAAAAGGACGTCGGAAGGCCATCTTTGCAAGAATAGCCACCCTGAGTAATTTTTAAACGATTTGCGGGCACAGCCTCAAGATCTCCCTTTCGAGAGTGCTGAAAGGCCGTATCCACAAAATCAAGTTTTGTCATCTAAACAAATTTTACAAAAATAGCCACTTTATCAAATAAGCCATTACATGACCAGTTTTTTTGTTAAAAATAGTCACAATTGACATTAAAACCTTCTCAGTCTTGCGCAAACCTGTGGTGATGCTGAGTGATGCCCCACATGCCCCAGGATGAGAAATTTTGATTATCGAGTGTGTATCCTTTGAAACCAATTTTGCAAAAAATAGCCACTTTGTTAAAATAAGCCATTACATGGCCAGTTGTTGTTAAAAATTGACTCAGTTGACATTGAAACATTCTCAGTCTTGCGGAAGCATGTGGCGATGCCGAATGATGCCCCATGGGTCCTAAGATATGAAGCTTTGATGTATTCTTGATCTAGTTTTAATCATCGAGCTTGTAGTTGGAGTCTACTTCTGTAATTTCCCTTCAAAGAAAAACAAACTTGAAAATCAAAATATCTCTTTATTTTGCATTAATTTGCTCGAACTACGCTGGTTTGATTCTCACCACATGTGGGATACGTAGGCAACCCTCATCGGGTCCAACCACCCCTTTGCAAAAATAGCAAAAAGAAAATGTCAAATTTTAATTTTTGTCATAAATAAGTCGGGTGATTCCATTCTTGTTCAAAATAAGCCGAATGTCCCTCGAAAGGACGCCGGAAAGCCATTTTTGCAAGAATAGTCACCTTGAGTCATTTTTAAATGGTTTGCGGACACAGCCTTAAAATCTCCTTTTCGGAAGAGTTGAAAGGCCGTATCTGCAAAATCAAGTTTGGTCATCTAAACAACTGTTACAAAAATATCCATTTGTCAAATAAGTCATTGCATGGCCAAAGTCACAGTTGACGTTGAAGCCTTCTCAGTCTTGCGCAGGCCCATGGTGATGCCGAGTGATGCCCCGTGGACCCCAGGATTTGAAGCTTCGATGAACTCCTGGATTAGTCGAGTCTGTATTGTGTTTTGAGTTTGTATCTTTTGATTTGAAAATGAGAAAAAAACAAATAGTCTAATAGTGGTGTAATCGTAATAATCATTAGTGAAAGTTTGAAAATTCCCAAAAAATTATTTCTTTATTTTTGCATTAATTTGCAAGAACTACGCTCGGTCTGATTCATGCAGGGTCATGATACGTAGGCAATCCACGTAGGATTCAATCATAACCAAAAGAAAAAGAAAAAAAAGAGGAAGGAAAAACCACAAAAAGGCAAAAGAAAAAGAAAATAGAGGAAAACCAAGAAAAATCAATATGCTAAACGCCCTAACGCTAACATAGTGGCTTTATTTTTGTCATTCCAGAAGGGTGGTTGGTTTGTGGTTTTAAAAACGGTAATTCCTCGTTACAACACAAGGACAAAAGGCGATGGCAAACAATAATAGAATTGATGTGGTTAGTACCGGTACCCGACAGCAGGTGGATGAACGGGATGGTGGGTTGGTTGAGGAGGTGCGAATGTTGAGACAACACATGGCAGATATGTATCAAGCCTGGATGACTGGGAAGGCACCACCCCCGCCACCACCGATTTTTCCAGATGTTGCCCTTACCCAAGTTACAAACACAGTGCCAAATGATCCTCCATATTCCCCTGATACACCCGTTTATCATAATTTTCCCAACTACCCTAATAACTCCATCACTCATCCTCTAGTTACATCTCCTCGAAATTACTCCCATGCCAATCCATTACCCTAAATAATGAATACCCACTCAAAGCTCACAATACCCAATATCATCTCCCAGAGGGTGCCCGCAGGAGCCTCAATTCATACTAGAAGAGCTTCCGGGATGAGCAGCTTCATGCTAGAAATGAAAAGGTTACGGGAAGAGAAGAGCGAGATGGGGTACCCAGGAAGTTGAAAAGCACAGATCAATCCTTTAGGGACAAGCAAAGAGTGGAAATCTAGGACAGCATACTCGCAGGGTTTAAAGTACCAAGATTCAACTTGTACAATGGGTGTAGAGATCCGGTGGCCCACCTGAGGAGCTATTGCAACGAAATGAGGATTATTGGGGAGAAAGACGACGTAATGATGACATATTTCAGTGAAAGCCTAACTGGAGCAGCCTTGGACTGGTATACCCGTCAAGATAAGTGGCTTACATTGGGCGACATGGCTCAAGATTTTGTCCGATATTTTCAGTGTAAATCGAGTGTTACATCAGACCGCTCCTCATTATCTAAAATGGAAAAAAGGCCAGAGGAAAGCTTTAAAGAGTTTGGGTACAGATGGAGGGAGCAAGCTGCTCAAGTCAGTCCTCCGATTATGGAAGAAGAAATGGTCAAGCTTTTTCTACAGGCCCAGGGACCCACCTACTATAGTCATTTGATCCCGGCCCTGGGAAAGCCTTTCAAGGATGTGTTAAAAATGGGGGAGCTAGTAGAAGAAGGAATCAAGTCAAGGAAAATCATGAGTTGTTCGGAAGCCATTCAGAACGTACCAGTAAGCTTGGCTGGAAGAAAGAGGAACAGAAAAGACGATCTGATAGGTTCTCCTGATCGACACCTCCAGCCTCGATCGTCTACATGATGATCCTTGTGCATTTGATGATCCTCCCCGGCGTTACTTCTCTTCACAGAAATTCCAAAGTCGCTCATCACACTCCCAGTACCTAGCTCCTCAAAATGCCCATCTACCCCTGCGAGCTTACCAAAAACACCCCGGATCAGGTTTTCAGCCCAATCCAGCATTTAAGAATGAGAGGTTACGGAAGAAGAAAACCCTTACTCCATTGGGAGAATCATATGCCAGTCTGTTCTAGAGGTTAAGTACATTGGATATGTTAGAACCGATTCATATGAAAATGCCAAGCTCTCTTCCAAAGAAGTTTGATCCTTCTCAAAGGTGCGCATACTGCTCAGGTGCCCTGGGACATGACATAGAGAAATGTTGGAAGTTGAAGAATGCAATTCAGAAACTTATTGATGCAGGCAACATTGTAGTGAAAAGTCAAGATACAGTAAACACTGGCCAAAGTCCATCTCCTGTGTGTAACGAGACGCGTATGGTGGGAATGATTGATCGTAAGAATGAGCCGGTAAAAGAAACCCAAAAGCAGTTTGCTAAGAGCAACGTGATGAAGGTTTATGAAAGTACCAGTAACCTTGGTGTGAAATTCAGTAGCTAAGATGTCAAGTTTGGTAATTGAAAAGACGCTCCATCTCTTGGTAAACTAGAGTGGGGTTTTTGGTGGTTTATTTTGGGTGTCCTTTTTGTTGTCCGGGTTATCTCAGGGTTGTAATCCGGACATTGTCTTGTGATTCAAATCTTTCTATCCTTTCACCTTTTGCTTCGTCATAATAGCTTGTTTAGTGCTGTCTAGGTTTGTTCAAAGATTGTAACTAGTCTAGTTTGCTTGCTTTGTTCCACTATCAGTCTAATGCAATTCTCTGTATCGCGCCATTTCCAGTTCATTTTATTTCTTTTTCCTTTTACAATTCTTTTCATGATGGCTTTTGTGACATGACATGCACGCATAATTCTCAGCCTGGTTTGTAAATGTTAGTTAATAATGAAGCAATGAAACAATGTTCGAAGGAAATAAGTAAAATCATTATGAGAGCACTTCAAGCCCAAATCAAGTGAAACTGGGGGCAAATAGAACATAAAGAAATACTGTGGAATTGCATCATGCCTCATCGGTTTAAAGCCAAAGGCAAGAATGCCCCAAGTTTAAAGGAACCGTTCATGATACCGAGATTGTTGTCCAGTGATGCTAGGAATCGGCAAGTACAAAAGGCAAATATGTGAATCAATAAAAATGTGTTTAACTGTGTAGTTTGTACTTGGTATGTGTTGAAGATTGGAATGACGAAGGCATTTTGTTCTGCTATCCAAACACTTTATCCTTTGTTATCCGTTTGAGCCTTATTGGATTTTCTTTTGTATCCCTCTTTCGGAATCAACAACAAAACTCGAGGATCAAACGGGGAAATTAAGTGGAGAAACAGGAGAAAGACAGTGAAAAAAAAAAGAAAAAAAAGAAAGAAAGAAAAGAAAGAGAAAAAGAAAATAAAAGAAAAGAAAAAGAAGGAAAAGAAAAGAAAGAAGAGAAAGGAAAAGAAAAGTGGAAGAGGGAAAGATCGCACCAACAAATGTAGTTGCCTGAACTACGTTTGACTTGATCTCGAAAGGGTACGTAGGCAGCCTCATTGAGGTTCAGTTACAACAAAAGAAAAATCCAAGAATCCCCAAGAAGGAAACTGGGGCAGAAGTTATGGTTGTTGCAGAAACATGATTCCGAAAGTTGTAATTTAGAACCCATATTGAAATATTTTGAGCCTCTATACCCTTATTTCTAAACCCATCCAAAAGCCACATTACGGTCCAAAGAAAGACCTTCCGATTAGTCTTCAAGAAATGCCAAGTCAAGTAAGAAGAGGTGAATCATATCAGGGACAACACTCGAGTCCAGATGAAAGAAATGAAGAATGAGAGAGTCTGGTTGATGAAAACCCTCACAGGTACCCCTAAGACAATGAAAGATGTGAGAAATCAAAATGAGAGAGTCTTATTGGTGAAAACCCTCACGGGCAGCGTAAGGCGATAGTGATTTGAGAGAAAAATCAAAATGAGAGGCTTGATGGTGAAAACCCTATGGGCACCACAAGTCGATTAAGGATTGTGAACCAGATCGGGTAAATGGAGCATTGAAGACCAGTTTCACGGTGAAAATTGCAACAAAAGCTGAACATCAGATTTGCTAAAAAGAGAGGTTGCAGGTGCATGTCAAGGTCGCTAAGTTGGTATCCACATCTGATGGTTTGCTACTCTATAGGTTTCTTGTTAGGAATCGTCTCTTTCCATTCTCCTTCACTCTATTCTTCCCACCTTGTTTTTCCCTCTTCTTGAGTCTGTCTGGTCATAACAAGTGAGAAATGATTTTAAAATTTGCCACCAAGCTTTCCAATTGCTCAAAATGGGATCTGTCCAGCACATCAAATTGTCATAAGTTAGGAAATAACATCAAACACGATCGAGTTGCCAGCAGTTAATGTGCTTTGGGGATCCTTGGGAAATACAAAGGCTCGATATACAAACAACACAACAAATAAAGGGCGAGGGTAAATAGATCAAAAGAATTCCCCGTGATAGGATTGACAAAGGATGGTACACCAATAACAATCAAGATCTTCCAAAAAAAATCAAAGTTATCATGGCTAGCGATTAGAACAATAGACCTCAAGGGCAAGGCCGGTGGTTTAAATCAGAAAAGAGTAACATGTGTACTGAAGTTGGTAACAATTAAAATGCTTTGGGGTTCATGTGAGACACAAAGGTCGGTAAGTGTCAATTCAAGAGCAATACAACAAATAGAAGTATGGGGTTCGAACGGGGAAGAGGTATATTCTGACAAAGGAAGTGGTCAATCAAGGAATGATTAAGGTCTTCAAATGGAAATCAGTTATCATGACAAATGAAGGAGTAAAGTGGGGCCAGTGGGTAGATCAAGGAAAACAACATACATATTGAGTGGGGGACAGTCAACATGCTTTGGGGATTCGTGTGAAATACAAGGGTTTGGTACGTATCAACTCAGGAACAATACAATAGATAAAGGGTAAGGGTGAATGAATCAAAAGAATTCCTGTGATAGGATGGACAAAGAGTGGCAAACCAGTAATGAACAAGACTTTCCGAGAAAAATCAAAGTTAACACGGCAAATAAGGGGGCAGTAGACCTCAAGGACCGGACCATGGGTTAATACAAGAAGGAACAACATACATCTTTGAGTAGGGAAGCGTCGATTCATGCAATGCAGCAAATGGAGGATGTTGGGCCACTTTCAAAGTTCAAGGCCACAAACCAACCACCACATTTTAAACTGACAAGATTTTCTTTGATTGAAACAGGGGCAGAAGTTTCGGAGAAATCCTCCGTAAAGAAATGCAGGACCCAAACAGGTATGACTGGAAATTCTCAGGACCCTCCTGGAAAATGGGACTTAGTTTGAATTTCAAAACAATCATGAGAAACATAACTTGGCATAAAAGGAATATAAGTTCTTTCTAAAGTTTGCATGTTTAAGATAGGATTCAATTAAGAGTTTTCAGGACCCTCCTGGATAATGGGACGTAGTTTTAAGGTCAGTCTAAATAACAAGATATAGTAGAAGTCGTACCTTTAGTAGATATAATTTAGGTTAAAATTGTCTTTTAACTAGAAGTTGTCAGGACCCTCCTGGATAATGGGGAGTAGTTAAGACCTCTTTGATAACAATGTAGTGGAAGTAATACCTTTGAAAGATATAACTTGGGTTCATAATTGTTAGGAATTGTCAGGACCTCCCTGGATAATAGGACTTAGTTTTCAGATTCTTATAATAGTTGCTAAAATAGTTCATTTTCAAATTCTTATAATAGTTAGTAAAATAATTCAGTTTAACACTCACCCATGTGCCCAGCCATCAAACTAGGACAGGAAATTTTCTTTGTTTGTCTATTTTTGTTGTAATCAGGAGCCCATCTGGAGAACAAGGGAAAACTTTTTCAAGCAATCGCAAGCAGGAGCTCACCTGAAGAACAAGGGAATACCTTAGCAGGAGCCCACCTGGAGAACAAGGCAATACTTTTCAAGTTCAGCAAGCAGGAGCCCACCTGGAGAACAAGGGAATACTTTTCAAGTTCAGCAAGCAGGAGCCCACCTGGAGAACAAGGGAATACTTTTCAAGCTTCAGCAATCAGGCGCCCACCTGGAAAATAAGGGAAGTACAATTCAAATTTTGCTTTCAATTTTTATATTTGATAACATGTTATACCCAGCCACCAAACTGGGGTAGAAAATTTTCTTTGTTTGTCTATTTTGTTGCAAGCATGAGCCCACCTGGAGAACAAGGGAATACCTTTTCAAGCAATCGCAATCAGGAGCCCACCTGGAGAACAAGGGAATACATTTTTCCAACAATCGCAAGCAGGAGCCCGCCTGAAGAATGGACACATATTTCAAATCAAGAAACATGAGGAGGAATGGCAAAACATCACCAAGGCAACAACAAGAATTCCATTGGAAGAACACAAGATACAAGTTCAAGGCAACAAGAGCAAGTTTGGAGATATAGATAGGATCTTTTGTAATTCGTAGATCATAGCTTAGGCTAGCTTCTTTTTATCTTGACGGTGTAATAAAGAGGTCAGCGAGCAGTAATAGCAGCAACAGCAGTGAAATCACAGCTCCTGGTAGTCCCAGCTACCAGACACTCCCGAACTACACTGACCTGATTCCTGTTTAGCCCAGGATATGTAGGCAACCTCTGAAGCAGGGTGCGGTCAAACTTTTTAAAAATGCTTCACACGGAATATTCAAACGAGCAAAAATCGCTCGTATTTGCTCATTTATCTTTGCCCGAAAACTTTTCATGTTTTCGAGCAAAGAGGGGCAGCTGTGAGCACGTGATTTTTGCCCTATATATGAATTATTCCCAAAAAATTCAAACAAAATGATTTTTTGTTTTTTTTTTTTACAATTTTTGTGAATTTTGTATCATTTTTTGGTAATTGTTGCATTTTATCTGTGCATCTTAGTTCGTATAAAAAATAAAAAATATGCATTTGCATTTAGGATTTAATTTCATATTTTAGGATTAATTAAGAGTTAATTTGTTTAAAACAAAATAGGAGGAAAATAATAAAATGATACTTTTTGCATTTTTAGTTTAAATTTGTATTAGTTTGCATTTAATTAGGAATTAATTAGGAAATTTAATTTTAATGCAATTTAATTGTGGTGATTATTTTAGCATTTTTATAAAATCAGAAAAATAAAATATACAAAAATACAAAAATGAAATAAAAGCAAAATTAAAAGGAAAAATAATTAAAAAAAATGAAATGATCTTAATAAGAGACCAAAAATTGGGCTCATTGAACAAACCCCCAGCCCAAACGGATCAAGCCCCAGCCCAGTAGCCTCAACCCGGTCCAGCTCTTCAATAAGCCAAAACGACGTAGTTTTGGGGTCGTTTGATCTAAGCCGTCGAGGTTGATCAATCGAACAGCTCAGATCTAATGACCCTTTAATATACAATGGTCTGAACGAGCCCCATACCCCCTCATCGTCTCCCTCATTTCATCTCTCTAAAACTGACCCCCGAAACCCTAACCAGCCGCCACCCAATCCTCACCGTCTCCGGTGGCGGCGCCGGCTCTAAACGACCCCAAATTAATACCCTGGCTCCTCCTCAACCCCCTCATTCCAAATACCTAAACCATTTCCCTCGAATTAGTCCCCACCCCTTCAAATATCCATTTGAAGTTCCATCTCAAAGCCCTAGTTCATCTAATCAGCCCCAAATTAACACTCTAGGGTCGTCGTCCTTTCCTCATCTTAATTACTTTGTTCTTATCCCTCGAATGCCCGTCAAATTCTTCAAATGTTGAATCTGAAGAACCTAAACTCGAATGTGCTAGGATTTTGTTTCTTTCTTCGAGGTTTTGAAATCGAGCTCGTAGACTGGTAAGTTTCCTTTATCTGTTTGTTTATTTGGTTTTATTCTTGACGGTCGTTCCTCCTCAGCCCTGTCTCCTTCTCTTTTCTTTAAATCTCTTTTGGTTCAAACTAGTTTCGTTTTTATGTTTAATCACTTAGCCTAATTAGGTCGCTTTAATATTTGAATTAGTTTCTGCATATTTGTGTTAACCAGCCAATAATTTAGCCTAGGATTTCCCCTTTAAGTTTAGCTTCGCATTTGTAGTTGTTTTGTGATTTTTCAGTCTTACCTCGGTAATTACTGATTAATTAGTTTAGTGGCTGCTTGAATGGATAATAGGTATTAATTTAGTACTTTTTCGTTTATTTCTGTTTGGATTCTTAGTTGTAGGTTCCATAATTGTTTGTAGTTTAATCCAGTTTCATTCTTGTTTAAATCTTGCGTTGGCAATTTAGATTAATTTCTATTTCGAATTTGTTTCTATATGTCTTTGATGCATTAATTGTTCCCGTTTAAAGCCTTGTTTGAATTTCTATTCCTTACAATTAGCTAGTGTTAATTCCATAGTTTAGTGTCAGATTTCAAGTAATCCTTAGGCTTAGTTGTACTAGTTTAGTGATTTCAAATGAATAGCAGGGGTTTTCAAGGGGTATTTTGGACATTTAGCAATAGGCAGGAATGCTATAGTGGAAACTAGGATTCTCTAGAATCTTCTAGAACAGGACTTTAGTCTCAATTTTAGAAGTTCAGAGTAATAACTTGATAAGGAAGTCAGTAAAGTAAGGGCTATTTGGGTAAAATCTGGAATAAAAAAAGGGGGAAAAGTATGAAGGAAATCTAGAAGCTTCTCCCCCTAGTTTAGCCTATAAAAGGGCATGAGTAGTGCCTTGTTTCACAAGTAAAAGAGATCCCTGGAAAAATCAGAAGTTTTGGACCCCAAAATCCTCCCCAAAAATATCTATCAAGTTCCAGATCTGAAATTAAAATTTCAGATCACAATATTCTCTTCTAAATCTGAATTTATTTTAAAAATCCAAAAACAATCAAAAATCAGTAAAAAAAAAACCAAAAAAATAAATATTGTTCCATTGGGTTTTCAGCTGAATTTCAATTTTTGAGGTTCAACATTTGGTATCTGTGGATCAGAAGTTATGTGAGACAAATTTGAGTAGTTTTAGGGGTTCAATTACCCTATTGTGGCTGGTTTCATCGTGCTTTTGATTGCTGAATTCTCTCCCTCTAGTTCCAAAAGTTTCGGAGGTTTATTAGAGTGATTTTTTTGGGCAATTCTGAGTTAATTTGAGTCAGTTTCGGATCAAATTGAATGTTGTGTCACTGTGCTATAATGCTTGGTTATCATTGAAGAATTTTGAGTTAAAATCATCCTTATTGCTGCTGAAATTACTGCTGTTGTGTTATTGCTCAAAGCTGACCTCAAATTTTCCTTATCCTTGTGATAAATTCCAGGTACTTCTAGCTCCGATGCTTTGTGAAGAATCAGACATATTTGTATCCATTTCTGAAGTTCAATAACGAGCAAAGTATTATATGAATGTACTGCTATATATTTCATTTTGATTTGTGTATGCAATGCTCTTTGAATAATAGTTAATGATGTTGAGAAGACTTCTGGACTGTTAAAATTAGTGTTAGTAAGTTGTTTAATACAATTGTTTAATATAGTAAATCCCATTTCATTTAGAATTTGGATGCTATGTGAATGGACATTGAATTGTAGCTAGATCCAGGTCCCAAAGAATTTGACAATGATAAGGTTTAATATAATGCTGGAATCACGTTTTAACACTAGCTTCATTTAGTTCAATAGTCTACAAACTTGTACACGAAGTTGTATCTATCTGTTTTTATATCAATAGTTTGCAAACCTACAAAATCTATATAGTGAATTACATATTTGTTTTCTTATAATTGCAATTTTGTTATTAGATTCTACAACATCACCAGATTACTCGTTTTATCAGTTCTTTGTGTGAATGATTGAAGTGCTGGTATCCAAACCAACGTAGGAAGTTAAAGGTTCATTTTTAAAAATTGAAATCTTACCATTTGGTTAATAACTGGGCTAAGTAATCAGTTTTGGGCCTACCGACCCATCCCCAAATCCATAGTATTAATACATTAATTCAATCAGTTAGTTGCTTTCTATAGTCCTAGGATCAACTGTTGAGGCCCAATAAAATCATTATAGGCTGAAAATAGTTTAAGATCATGGGAATTAATATAAAATTTGGTTTTGAATTAGGTAGCGGGTTCAAGCTAAAAGGTTTTACCCTTTTGTTTGAATTCGGACTTGAATTCGAGATTCAAATTTATAATCGTGGATTAATTGATCCTTAGAGACAAAACAAAATAGGAAATTTAGTTACTTTAATTTGGCCTTTAATAATAAAATGAGAAGAGCCTCGCCAAATCAAAATACATAATTGCGGGGCCCTCATTAATTACTTAATTCAAAAATGTTTAGTATTCGGGATGGGCTGTTTAGCAAATTTCACGGCCTTCTCAAAATATAATAACATGTTAGCTGCTTTAGGCGCGTCTTTTTAATAAAGTTACCTTCCTAAATACGGGTGTGTATTTCATGCGACCCAAATCCAAATCCGAAAATGTTGAATAAGAATATGTCGAGGATCCGGGTGCATTTCATGTGACGTGATCCGAAACACGTTCTTAAACGACGATCACTTTCTTAAATAAAATAATAGTTGTCAAAAGCGGTAAATGACTTTAAAATTGCACTATAGGTTTAACATGTATTAAAATCAGATATTTTAGCTAAATATAGCAGTTGAGCGACCGTGCTAGAACCACGAATCTCGGGAGTGCCTAACCCCTTCTCCCGGGGTAACAGAATTCCTTATCCAGATTTCTGGTTCGTGACTGTAATACAGAGTCAAACCTTTTCCTTGATTCGGGATTCAAACCGGTGACTTGGGACACTATAAATCTCCCAAGTGGCTACTCTAAATCTTAAAATAAACGAATCCCGTTTCGGTTGTCCTTAAATTGGAAAAACTCCTTCTTTATTATATCCCTTTCCCCGGGGTGTAGTAAAGACTTTTCGTAAAAAGGAGGTGTGACAAAGGGAAGGTGCGAAACTCAAATGGCATGTGTAGAAACTTACCACGAAGTGAAGCTGTTGGGCTTCCTCGAAGGTCGAGTGCACATCTGCTAGCCTATCTCCTTCAGCTCCGAAAGAGTCGACTCCGATCGAGGCACGGTCGCTCGGTGTATGCGACCTCGGGTTTTGAGTATCCCTTGAAGTACTTTCGACGAAAAAAGAAAATGACAGCGATGGAGAAACCACCTTTTAGAAACCAGGAACCACAGGCGCGACAGGCTTAGACAATGCTTCAACTCCGGAGCCTCGGTCCTGTGTCACCTTGATTTGAGCGCCATCGCTCTGTAGAGGCATCTCTCGCTTATTGTTATCGTTCTTTAGCCCGGAAGCTAGCAACCCTTCTCCCCTCCAAAGGAGCGTGGCCTCACCACGGAAGGCTCTCTAATGCCTACAATGGCAAGATTAATACGTAGAAAGGGAAAGTACCTTTCCAAATTTAAAAAAAAAAAAAAAAGATGGCACAACACGCACCATGATGTTTTGCTTCCCATCTGCCCCCGGACAAAGCTTGCCGCTTATGTTCATCGAAAGTTGAGTGGGTCGCCAACTTCTGAACCCAATCCGGCAGATCAGGAACATCTCCCGACGTCCACGAAATTGCTGCAGAAAAGAAAAAAGAGGCGCATTTACAAAGCCAGCCTTTTCCATAAACAAAAATAATAAGGCACGAGTGTACCACTTACATGTATAATTCCATTCCTTAAGGATCGGCATAAACTCCATGGGGATAATATCAACGGTCCGTACTCTGACGAAACGACTCATCCACTCTTGATCTCCATCTTCCTCATCATCAATGACGAAGGGCGTGGTTGACCGGCATCGTAAGGTTAACAGGCCTCGATGGTGAAAAGGCCGGTATAGCCTGATAAGATGACTGAGCGTAAGTTCAAGCCTCGCCTTCTCCGCAAAGAATCTCATCATCAACACTATTCGCCAAAATAATGAGTGAATTGCCCCAAGGTAACCCGATACTTTAGACAAAAGTCGAGCACAATCCTATCAAGGGGGCTTAGTGTGTAAGGATACGTGCACACATTTAAAAACCTATCGGTGCGGTCCGTCATGCCCTCATCCGGGGAAGGTTCCTGTAACACTACCATTTCCCCCCATCCGCAGTCTTTTCTCACTAACCCAAGGTGTTCTTATCCTATCAAAGAAGTAATCTTTAAGTTATGCTCTCGTTGGTCCTGAGTAACGGAGGCGGAACTCTCCCCTCTATGTCGGACAGACCCTGATGTAGCTGTCATGGCTATGGCAAAATTAGAGAACTAAAGCAAGAATTTGCGCAAGTGCATTAATACTGAAATAATGAAAGGTTTGACATAGGAAAATAAGGGTAACTACTTAGAATGATGGGATCTTCAAAAAAGCAGAAACAACCCTATATATGGAAAAAAGCGGCGATGATCCACCTGCCTCAGAGGCCGATTAAAAACACTGATCGATATCACTTCGGGAAGCTGCACCAGCGGAATCGCCTCGATAGCTTTGCATCCATATCGTACACCAGGCGACGCCACATAATGTTTTGAGGTCGGAGATCCCCATACCGCTGCAAGCCCCGAGGTGGTACCCGACCTCGAGGACCTCCATCAAAAGAAAGTTAGGCTCTAAGAAGCCAACAGCATCGTCGCAAGTTCTGAGGTGGTACCCGACCTTGAGGACCTCCATCAGAAAGAACTTAGGCTCTAAAAAGCCAACGACATCATCGCAAGTCCTGAGGTGGTACCCGACCTCGAGGACCTCCATCAAAGGGAAGTTAGGCTCTAAGAAGCCAACGGCATCGTCGCAAGTCCCGAGGTGGTACCCGACCTCGAGGACCTCCATCAAAAAGAAGTTAGGCTCTAAGAAGCCAACGGCATCATTATGAGTCCTGAGGTGGTACTCGACCTCGAGAACCTCCAACAAAGGGAAGTTAGGCTCTCAGAAGTCAACGGCATCGTCGCAAGTCCCGAGGTGGTAGCCGACTCGAGGACCTCTATAAAAGAAGTTAGGCTCCAAGAAGCCAATGATATCATTATAAGTCTCGAGGTGGTACCCGACCTCGATGAATCCGTCAAAAAGGAGTTAGGCTCCAAGGAAATAAACATTTAAACTCCACCCATATGGGTTTGGCCTTTGAGGCAATTTCCAGGTGGCCCGAGTTTGAATAAACCCCCACTCATGGATTGCTCTCAAAAGCTTAAAGGCATTCCCTATCCTCGGGCCTCCGAGCAAATTTCCCCCCAAATATTATCGCGGGGTCTAAAGGATAAATCTCAGTCTCAAGGCTCGAAGCATTACTTTCATTCAACTCGAAGTAAGGGTCCCGACGACCCGAGCTTATCGGTCCAATCCAGGCTTGATCCAACGAACGGCAAAGGGTTCCATAGGGAACCATATTAATCAATCAAAAGTCGGGAAAAATACTCACACTGGGGCTCGTTATTGGCAGCCGCCGATAGAGTCATGCATTTAGAGTCTCCATAAACTCAAATAAAAGGGAATATAGTAAACATCAAAGACAAAATTGGAGAAACATCTTTATATCTGTAAACATTTGATTACAAAAGCCCACGAGGGGTCCTTACACAGAAACAAAGAAGCAAAAAAGGGTACACATAGTAAATTCCAAGAGCCTAATCTATTCTCAAGGGTTCATCCTCGGCGGCAGTATCTTCGAGTGCCATCTCCTCGAGTATCATCCTCGGCGTCAATATCTTCGACCGCCACCTCCTCGGGGGTCTCACCTCGGTCCTTCAGAATAATATCTCCGAGGGCGAAGATGAAGAAGAGGAAACTGGTGGAGGAGATCAAAATGACAAAGAGAAGTAGAAAGGAATGAAGAAGTGGCTGGGTGGAAAATCTGGCTAGTATGGACCTCGCCAGCACTACTATTGTGAAGCCATTTCTTGAGACGTTACACCGGTGCGGGACACAACAGTTAGTAGATATTACCACCTCAATCCATGGAAAGCAAAAGGAGTGAGGCACCACACCGAGTAGTCGAGGGAGGTGAGCAGCGGTGTAGAGTCCGAACAGCCCCTTGAGCAGCGGTGTAGAGTCCAAATATTTCCCCGAACCAGGAGAAATCAGACCCTCTACTTCGTCGTCCCGATCCAACGACAACAACAACAAAACAACAACAACAACAACAACAACAACAACAACAACAACAACAACAACAACAAAATAGTATAATCTCGCTTAACAAAAAGTCTAGGAGATAGGTCATGGCGTGGCTAATAGAAACGCCGCCATATAATCTTGAGGCCATGGGCCTCAAACATGGTGGATGACAATGGATAAGGATGGTGAGAAGAGAAGAATGGATAGATATGGGAAGACATTTGGATAAAAGATTGGTCCCAGGAGGCTCCCATTTATCGGAAGGGCGGCAGCGTAATCGACGGCACGATTATTGTCTTCGAGAGACGTAATGGCAGGCGAATTTAATGCGTCCTTGGGAGTTGGACCGACGACGACGTTATGGCTTTGAAGAATGAGAAACAATAGTGCTTTGAATGATTCTGGAGAGATGAAATGATCGGACATTTTCGGTTATCACGGAGGCTTGTGTCATCGGTATGATGTCATTGTGGGGAGTTCGGAATGCTAGTTATCAAGGTCATTTTTTATCATTCTACTCCAAGAAACGCGGGTACTATCTGTATACGGTGAAATCGAAGGGCTCAATTCCTCTTCATCGAGCCACCTCAGAATATCGTCTCGAAGGCTCGAGGCTACGGTCGAGTTTCCTCCATCGAGGTTCGTCGACGCTTGACCTTGGGACAATGTTGACCACGTCTATGGTAAAAGTGGGGAGTTCCCAAGGCGTGCAGCTACAACCGACCAAGTCTGTCATACTAGGCCTCAACCCGAATCAGAGCGTCAACTAGCTGTCCCATCTCCATATCTTTGTAATTAATGTATATTTTACTATATTGGGATCCCCTCCCCCCTCATATATAAAGGGGACCCTTGTTATTTTGTAAATATTTGTGGCTCCACACTAAATACACAAGAACATTCTCCCTACTCTCTAACACATTCTCATGATATTATTGCTTCCATTTATTGTCTTCTTTTATTGCTTATTATTGGTCATAAAGAGCGTTCATTGATTTTATCATAATTGTTAGTCGCTCTTCAACTACCTTCGATAGCTCCCAGCCGAGCACCGGTATCGACCTCGAGGCCCCTTAAATCGACAAGTTCGAGGCCCTGATTGCTAACCTATCGGTTTGGTTATCACCTTGTTCCAAACCTTTATCTCATTTCTAAGTCTTTCACGTAGTACAAACTGCTTAACAACTAGCATAAAAATAGATCACGTATTTTTAGAATCTCATAAATGAATTTAATTATTATTACCATTTTTACGGTAAATAGTACAACAACTAGCCAGTATAGTCCCACATAATGGGGTCTTGGGAGGATAATAATTTAATTATTATTACCGTTTTTATGGTAAATAGTAATGCTATTCAATTAGTAGTCTATTCAACTCTCATATCATTCTTTGTTAAGAATACACATATTGGCACTTACATTCTATTCTAAACGAATTTAAGAGAAGAATATATTTACAAAATTATTTAAACAAAATAATATATTTAGAATATATAAAAAAAGTTAGTCAAACTACGATATTTTTGTATTAAATATAAGTGTGTTATAAAATTATTTAAAAAAGCAAAATAAAGGATTAAGTTTAGACATAATCTTTTATACCTTAAAAGAATTAGTGTTAAGAAGCCAAACCTGGAGGGAGGTTTTTGAAATTAACCCTAACAAATAATATTGATGATCTTTTATTAAAAGTCGATAATCAGGAGGGGAATAAGAAGTTCAGCAAGACAACGACGAATGTATGCTTCAAACAGGTAAGCATTTGTTAGAAGTTAGAACTATGCACTCATGCTTTTAGTTTTTTTTTTATTTGACGAATTGTGATATTTCTCAATTCTCATCTTTTGTATACACCAAAAAATATTTTGTTACTGCTTACTCGATCTTTTAATACGCTTGATCACAACACTGTTACTTAATAATGCTACTGTCACCGCGTACTTCAAATGTAAATGATATTATTTCATGGTATTGATCAAGAAATACTATACATGTTCATAGGTTCAGGCAATAGTCATCTTGACTTTAACAAATAAATTATCCCATGACAATTCATCTAATCATTCATAGGAACTTGTACTTTATCTTTTCATGTACAATTATTTTCTCTAACATTTGTTTTAACAATATTTATATTATTTATAAAATCGTACTACAAAACTCGACATACACGTGCAACACTCGTGCAGAGAAACTAGTTTAATTAAAATCCTCGAGTTGCTGGGATAGATGTCTTCTGAAAATAGATGAAATTCATGGCAAAAAGCACAAAAACTAATTTTATTACCATATATACTCTCTCTTATTACTTTTTTGGAATCTTTATCTATTATTAACAATAATATATTAGTTTTTTTATTTATCAAAATGTCATTAAGAATCTCATTGATTTAAGGATTGGTCTCTCGCACAAAGTTAAATAAGTCATTAAAAAGGTTAAATTTAAGAAGTAGTATATATATTCAAGTCATTTTTTGTCAGAATCAGAAGACATTTAACTCATATCACTTAACAAGCTTAGAAAACATTCATTGAAACTTGTTACAGAAGAGATGCAGTTTTGTCAGAACCATGGACTAAATTCTGCTATCTGATGACTAAATTCTCTCCTCTCTCATGCTCCCCTCCCCAACGTTCACTTCTACACAGCCCCCAGCCCATCCCCTCCCCCCC
>MU670078.1:0-13270 GCA_026770625.1 Nicotiana glauca | reverse complement strand
TTATTCCGGGAGAGTCCCTTTCGACTCTTCATAGACTCCTAGTGATGGATGTCATTCTCTGGATGAAGAGGAAGAGGAGGGGTGCTCGGGGACGACCGCGGATTAGATGGGGTGCTTTGACTAAGGAGAAAGCCCAGGAGTTGGAGAGGAAGTTAGCTGTTGGTGGAGCTCGGAGAAGCTCTGGGAAAGCGGACGCAATGTGGTCAGAGACGGCGAACTTGGTTAGGGAGGTAGCGCGGGATGTGCTCGGGGTAGCCAAGGGCTATTCAGGCAGACATCAGGGCGACTGGTGGTGGAACGATGTAGTCCAAGGAAAAGTGGAGGTGAAGAAAGCGGCGTTTGCTAAGTTGGCAGGGAGCACAAGTGAGGATGAAAGGAGAGTAAACAGGGAGATCTACAAGGTGGCGAGGAAGGAAGCAAAGCTGGCGGTTACGGAAGCTAAAAACGCGATGTTTGGACGCATGTACGAGGAATTGGGGGAGAAAGGCGGGGACGGGAAGTTATTCCGGTTAGCTAAAGTAAGGGAGAGGAAGGCGCGGGATCTCGGCCAAGTTAGGTGCATCAAGGACGAAGATGGTAGAGTTCTGATGGGGGAGTCTCAAGTCAAGCAGAGGTGGCAGGCGTACTTTTGAGACCTACTTAACGATGAGGGGGGTCGGAACATAGAGCTAGGTGAGCTGGGGCATTCGGAGTGACATAGATACCTTGGGTACTGCAGGCGCATTAGGGTGGAGGAGGTCGTGGGGGCTTTGCGTAGGATGAGTAGGGGTCGAGCGACTGGGCCAGACGAAATCCTGGTGGAGTTCTGGAAATGCATGGTAGGTCAGGAGTGGAGTGGCTCTCCAGGTTGTTCAATGCGATCTTCAGGACCAAAAAGATGTCGGAGGAGTAGAAGTGGAGTACAGTGGTGCCCTTGTACAAGAACAAAGGGGATATCCAGTGCTGCAACAGCTATAGGGGTATCAAATTAATAAGTCACATCATGAAGGTCTGGGAGCGGGTGATCGAGGCGAGGGTGAGGGAGATGACATCTATATCTGTGAACCAGTTCGGTTTCATGCCGATTCGCTCCACTATAGAAGCAATCCACCTTGTCAGGAGATTGGTGGAATAGTTCAGGGATAAGAAGAAGGACCTGCACATGGTGTTTATTGACTTGGAGAAGGCGTATGACAAGGTCCCTAGGGAGGTGCCTGGAGGCGAAGAGTGTGCCGGAAGCCTACATCAGAGTAATCAAGGACATGTACGATGGAGCTAAGACTAGGGTTAGGATGGTGGGTGGCGACTCAGACCATTTTCCGTTGGTTATGGGGCTCCATCAAGGATCGACGCTTAGCCCTCTCTTGTTTGCCTTGGTAATGGATGCTCTAACCCGACATATTCAAGGGGATGTGCCTTGGTGTATACTATTTGCTGATGACATAGTCTTGATAGACGAGACGAGGGTCGGTGTTAACGAGAGGCTAGAGGTGTGGAGACAGACTATCGAGTCTAAGGGTTTCAAATAAGCAGGTCTAAGACAGAATACCTGGAGTGCAAGTTTAGCGCCGAGCCGAGCGAAGTAGGCAGGGATGTGAAGATTGGATCTCAGGTCATCGGCAAGAGGGACAGTTTCAGATATCTTGGGTCGGTGATTCAAGGGGACGGAGAGATAGACGGGGATGTCACCCACCGTATAAGGGCGGGGTGGTCGAAGTTGAGGCTTGCATCAGGAGTCCTGTGTGACAAGAAAGTGCCACAGAAACTCAAGGAGAAGTTTTATAGAGCTGTGGTTAGACCTGCCATGCTGTATGGGGCGGAGTGCTGGCCGGTGAAGAACTCTCATGTTCAGAGAATGAAGGTTGCTGAGATGAGGATACTCAGGTGCATGTGCGGGCTCACCAGGTTAGATAAGATTAAGAATGAAGTTATTCGAGAGAAGGTGGGGGTGGCCCCGGTGGATGAGAAGATGTGAGAAGCGAGGCTTAGGTGGTTCGGACATGTGCGAAGGAGAAGCCCCGATGCCCCGGTGAGGAGTTGTGAGCGGCTGGCGGTGGTCGGCGTGAGGCGAGGCAGAGGGAGGCCTAAGAGGTATTGGGGAGAGGTGATTAGGCAGGACATGGCTACAATGCGGATTTCCGAGGACATGGCCCTTGATAGGAAAGTCTGGAGGTCTAGTATCAGGGTTGTAGGATAGGGGCTTCTAGAATTTTTCGTACTCCTTTCCCGGGGTTGGGTGGGGCTTGGTAGGGCTCTCCATACATGATTTGGATATTGAAGTGTGTTCCCCTTATGGTAGTTATTTATTGTAGTTACTGTTTGATATTATTGCATGTCATTTTATTTATGGTTCTTATGTTTAGCGAATTATTTATGCGATTTCCGCTGGAGTTACTAATGCTCTTTTGTTTTTGTTTTTGTTTTTTCTTTTCTTCCCTGAGCCGAGGGTCGATTGGAAACAGCCTCTCTGCCCTTTCGGGTAGGGGTAAGGCATGTCTACATATTACCCTCCCCAGACCCCACTTTGTGGGACTATACTGGGTAGTTGTTGTTGTTGTTGTTGTTTTTATCAGAATCAAGTTTGTCGATCTCAATCTTTCTATTGTTGAAGAAGATCTTGAAACCGGTCCAAAGACTAAAGAGTTTTACATCACCTTGATTCTATTAAACAATACAAATTGAATATAGCTTACTGATATGTAGTATCATAAATTCATCTTGCAAATTTGTAATTGTCTATAAAGTTTTAGAAATTCTACTCTTTTTTTAAAAAAAAGTAATAGTCGTGCACTTCTTCCAAGATCTTGGCAACCCTTATGTTATTGTTTTTGACAAAACAGGGGAACAACTGTAAAAGAGTTTGGCATAACTTGAAGATAACAACAACAACAACCCACTACAATTCCATAAGTGGGGTCTGAAGAGGGTAATATGTACGCAGGCCTTATCCCTACCCCGAGGGGCAGGGAGACTGTTTCTGGGAGACAAAATTATATGATATATTCAAGTAGTATACTTAACATATATTATATGCACGGTATATTAATGATATATTCTTGGTAAATATACGTACATAGTATGTATTACTGCACCTGTAAATGGTATATTAACTGTACATATCAAACAGAGTATACATATGTAAGTCATATATGTGATATAATCTATATATATATATATATATATATTTAATGTATTATTACTCGGCATACACATGCAACGCACGCCCATAGTAACTAGTTTAATTAAATTCTTCGAGTTGCCAGGATGGGTGTCTTCTGATAATGGTTGAAATTCATGACACAAAGCAAAAAAATTAATTTTATTACTATATATACTTTCTCTTATCACTTTTTTTGGAATCTTTATCCGTTATTATTATATATTAATTTTTTTAAATCAAAATGTCATTAAGAATCTCATTGATTTAAGGATTGGTCTCTTGCATAAAGTTAAGTCATTAAAAAGGTTAAATTTAAGTAGTATATATATTCAAGTCATTGTTTGTCAGAATCAAGTTTGCCGATCTCAATCTTTCTATTGTTGAAGAAGATTTAGCAATCGGTCAAAAGTCAAAGAGTTTTGGATCACCTTAATTGTTTTTCAACTTTAACTTTACTTGTTGCTATTACTTTTTTCATCCGTTCTCCCGCCGAATGTCTATTGGAAATAGCCTCTCCGCCGTTCTAGGATAGGGGTAAGATTGCGTATATCTTACCTCTCCAAACCCCACTTGTGAGAAATTACTGGGATTGGTGGTGGCGGCAGCGGCTTTTAATCGCCAATAATTAAAAATACGGTCATATTCATACAATTAACTTTTAGATTTTGTGCACGCACGGGCTGCCGAAGAGCTTATTATGTCATACATATTAATTTTTAGATGTGTACCCTTTCGGACTTTTGTATACCACATTATTTGTAATTTTAGACATGGCATAGCTTCCATTTGTTCATATCCTCCGCGCTAGCTTCTGGACGTCATTTTTTTTGCACCCAAGTAATGACAGTTTTGGCGGTGCCACTGATCATGGCAACAATTGCATTTATGACATGGCACTCATGGCCTCAACAATACCATTTGTTACGTGAATCTCAGGGCCTTAACAATAGCATTTATAACATGTGGCAGAAGAGTGTACTGAGGAAGATAAGAGACCGAGGGAGAGGACTGATATCCGTAGTTATATTCGGTTTCTGTAGCGTATTTTGATATCCTTGATTTGCAAACAAATATATGCAGTATAATCATGATAAAGAATAGGCAGAGCAGCCAATCTGAGACTCAGAGGAAATGTCTACTATGCCCACTTACATCTGAATAGAAGAAAATTACCAACAAAGAGGATTTATAAAGTTGTCCTTGACTTTCCTGTTGCTTCCTTTCTTCGCGGATAATAGCATGTAAACAACAATTGTTTATCTGTTACTTTTTTTTTCCCCCAATTACATCTATATATTTATTTCCTAACCAAAACTTTGATACAGCATTATCTGCTCAGTTGAGAAAATTTGGGCCTTTCACGGCATTAGTCGGGGTCTAAATAAACTATTCTCATTCACTCATTCTCAGCAAACCGCCGAAAACCAGAAGAAACAACACAGAAACAGAATTTACAGCAATGACCTAGGGTCTTTGCAACTTCCAGCTGTAACTTTTGCTTTCACTTTTCAAAATTTGAGGGGTAAGAAAGAGTCATCTTTAGCTGGTAATCAAGCATAGAAAGACATAATTCAAAGGAATACAGAGGCAAAGTTGCAGCATCTTGCCTTCAACAGGTTAATAGAAAATTGCATAGCTAAACAGAGGCTCTTGATCTTGTACTATGTAATTTTACCCTTTACAGTTCTTGCATTTGTACAGGGGTTCCCAGTTTACTAAAAAACGCTAAAGCTTCAAATAATAGATGAGAGTAAAGTTCAACTGTATGCTTTGAATTGAATATAGCTCATTGATCAGCATTTATCCCAAAAATTCGAACCTTGTGCATGTTTGGAAATTTGGCAACCACCAGTATAAAAACTGCGAATGTGTTGAAGAACAGCATTGGGTGCTGATAATCAGTTGTATGTGAAGCGATCAAGTACCTATTGAATGAAGCAAGTATTTGAACATATCAGTAAATGCACCTCATCAAAAAGGTGAGATCGTCTTAAACAAGCACGAAAGATCATTTAAAACAAAGAACAAATTTTCTCGAGGAAAGAAAGAAGAGAATCCACTGTGTGTCTGTAGCAGAGACCAAACAACTGTCCAATAAATCCCTATCAATAACATTAGAACAAAGGCTGCATTCATTGTTACTTGTGAATATAATAGACTGAGGACAGGGGCCATCTCCCCTTCCTTTTTATCATCTCAGCTTTCTTTAAATTTGCCAAGCTTTTGTATATACACCTTAAGTGCAGCAAGATCATGCATATGTGGAAGTATCATTTACAAGACAGAATACCATTCAATTAGTACCAAACATATGCTTCAAATTCACATCCTTAAGAGTCTCGGATTTAAGATGTCAATCCTGGTGTAGCAGAACTCAACTTTCAATTAAATAGACTAAGGCAATTGAGTAACAGAAATATATATTGGTTTGTTCACAAGATGGTAGTAGTACAAGTAAAAGTCAATTGAGAAGCAACAGTAGCATTAATAAGCCATCGAGACCAAAACTTCTATCAGCAGATAATAGACATACAACAATAACAACCAACCCAGTGAAATCCCACGAGTGGAGTCTGAGGAGGGTAGTGTGTACGCAGACCTTACCCCCACCTTATGAAGGTAGAGAGGTTGTTTCCGAGAGGCCCTCGGCTAGGGGTGTTCACGGTTTGACGGAAAACCGTTCTAAACCGAAAACTGAACCAAACCGATTAAGTAAACCGATATTTTTTTTGATTTGGATTTGTTTTGGTTTTAAATTTTAAAAACCGATAATATTTGGTTTGATTTTGGTTCTATTTTAAAAAACCGAAAAATAAACCGAACCAAACCGATTAATTATATGCAAAATTCAATAATTATTTATATACGATATATTTTCTTTTGTAAATAATTTTAATTATTATTTTGATTTTTGGTTTATCCTGTTATATCTTAAAAGATTGCCTAAGCCCAAAACAATAGGATTCGACCAATTTTCTTTTCATTAAAAACTCTAATTCTCTAACACTCCGCACATACTTTTGCCTAACAGAAGAGTTAAAAAAAACTACCACAAGAGTAAAGAAAGCACATTCAAATTGCAAGACAACAATGGCTAAGGCTTGAGAAGGCAAACTTTGAGTTTGTTTTTTGTTCATTCTTTTTATATAAACAGGTAAATAAACTTTCAGTTCTGAAAGAAATATCTAAAAAGCATAAATTTGGCAAATTATTTTTAGATTGTTGTCTAGCATTGTTTTACTATTATTGACTTATCATTAGCTTACTAAGAACTGAAAAATCGAACCAAACCAACAACAATCAAACCGATGGTTTGTAATTAATTTGGTTTGGTTTTGGTTTAAAATTTTAAAAACCGACTAAACTGGTTTGGTTTTGATTTTAATCAAACATCGACCAAACCGAACCGTAAACACCCCCTACACTCGGCTCAAGAACTAGCAGACAATAGACATCATCTCATGATTTTTCCATCACCCAAAAGAAACTGAAAAAGAAAAAGAAACTGATCCTTTTTTGGTCAAGTTTACTCCACTTCACCTTCCAGCTTACCTTTCTTTTCTTTTCTTTATTTTTCCTTTTCGGCTCCGGAGGGTGTAAGGTCAGAGTGCCTGTTGTGGAGTATTCTGATTTGCAAACCATTGCAGAAACTGAACTATGGGTATGCTAACTGTTTACTCAGGAAAATGCCAGAAGACCTAAAACTTATGGGATTATCCATCTTTTTGTATCTCTTTCTGTTTCATTCAAGAAGAAAATCATATCATTCTAAACAAACAAGAAGTTGACCTTGCTAAACAGGTCGGTAGTATTTTTAAGAAGTATTGCAATAATAAAGAGAATGTTCAACATCATCGTTTAATTGGCATAAAGTAAAATGAGCCTAAGTATTTTCTAAGTTATGTTCCTCAGTGACTCACCTAAAGAGGAGAAAGGAAGAGGAAAAGCAACAGCATGTCTTTATGGATATACATACATGTACGTTCAGAGAGAAAGAAACTAGGCAAAATAGATAAACGACCTCTCAAAGTTGGCTCCAGTTTTCATTTTGATACCTCAACTACGATAAGTACCCATCTAAGTTGCGCGGACTCTTCGATTTGGTTGCCGTCCCCGTCCGGATACACATACAGGGACGGGATACGTCTTGGATACGGTCAACTGACTTCGGACACTTTGACCGGAGTCCATCAACAAATTTGAGAGAAAAATTGAGATTCTGATTTCTCAAAATCAAAAATAAAATAGATTTAGAATAATGTCCATCTTGGAGAATGACAGACTGAATTGTACAATATTCATGCAAGTTTTTCACAAAATATCTCTCAAAAATTATAATATTTTTATAGCTCTATTTTTTATTAGCCGAATCATCGCACTTGTATTCATATCCGGATCCGCACCCCCGAATCTTAAAATTTAGAGTTTGCTGAATCCAATACTCGGATCCGTCCCCGTGTCGGATACCCGCACCCGAGTCCTAGTAATTTAGGTACCCATTGCACACTGCAACAAAGTTGATTGGAACTACATCTATGTTTCCTAACATATGAATAAATCAAACAAACCACTAAAGTGACATATCTGGATAACCAAATAAAGTCATAAAAACTCAAGTCAAAAAGATTCCATAATAACCAAATCAAATACTTATATTATTCATGATAGGTTATCGGGAATACATGATTTTAGGTTATGATTTCTAATACGACTTCCACCAGAAACTGTTTATAGCATTAGATCTAGAGAATTACCTCATATTAAAAAGTGATATTTCGTTGGAGAACCTATGATTTCAGCACAATTATATTGCATACACTTATTGTGTGTACGCGGAAGAGATATACAAGCTTATATAATTACTAGTTCCACATCAAATTATTCCTGCAATGCATAAAGGACCAGTTGGACTGATAGTTTAACCATCACACCACAAAAACCAGAAAACAATAGCTTTTCTAGTTCATTATCCAGTCCCAGATCAAAAGAAGTTCAAGTTTAGCATGAACGATGTTATGTTACAAACCAAGGCAATAATGGTCTGAAGATTTCACTCTTACAGTACACGATTGCAGATTTTCTAGGTCCTTTTTTTCCTTTTATGCAGATCTCACTGAATATCAAATGTTGTTTCATTTTTAGTTTCCTTCCTTTTAAAGTAGAACACACTGCTACAGCAACTAACCATTATACATTATGCTGTTTCAAGTACGGCATCGATCCTCTCTCGCAATTGCATAGTCTCGCTTGGCCACAATAAATGAAGCTTTACATATAACTCTTTCATGCTTTAAATTATTGGGGATTTCTTTTCTAACATCTGCCTTACATACTTACGTACTTACATACAGGTCAATATCAAATTAAAGGCACCGGAGGCCTCACACTCACCCGGAATTGGAGAACGAAATAACAAAGGAAAAAAGAAAATGAAATCTGCCTTT
Source organism: Nicotiana glauca (assembly GCA_026770625.1). Classification (NCBI taxonomy): domain Eukaryota; kingdom Viridiplantae; phylum Streptophyta; class Magnoliopsida; order Solanales; family Solanaceae; genus Nicotiana; species Nicotiana glauca. The sequence goes on along the minus strand of MU670078.1, from coordinate 4,687 downwards.
CATATAGCTGAACCAATGCTCATCAGTTCACTTCTTCAACTCAAAGACTCTAACTAACTTTGTCTATAACCTAGAAATCCATTGTCTCCTACTTCGATACTTGGTGGATAATGGTCCATCGTCCTACTCTTCTCCACTTAAATATCAGACTTGGTTCACATTAGGATTTAACTCGTGACGTGCGCCTCAAATCCCCAAACTAACTTAAGCCCCAAATTACCAATTTGCTGTTAAAAAGCTCTGTTAATTAGCACATCAGTCTTCTAGCTGATGCTCATAATTGCATCCTGCTACAACCTCCATACACATATTTTATGAAATATATGCTTAGTTCACTAAGATTGTAAATATGTGCCCTATTATTACTCCACAGAATTAAGGGGTCGTTTAATTTGTTGATTATTTATAGAGAGATTATAATTTCCACACACTGTAGATATGTGCCCTATTAGTAATCCACAGCATCAATGATTTCATAGCCAAAAAGCCCAACAAATAATTTACGCTTAAAAAATGAATACTTACAGCACCACAGGAACAACTGTCAGAAACTTCCTATTGGGAGTAAGCTGCTTTCCATTATCCATTTGCTCCCACCAAGTCAACCTGTTGTAGATACCCTGGTCTTCAGCAAATGGTGTTCCCTTCTTCCAGTGAAAAAAGTGATACGTGACCTAAAGGGAAAAGACAAGATTATGCACAAATGAGATAGAAAAGGCAGCTAGGCGCACAAGAAGCTTCCCAACCCTGTTATATCACTGGTTAATTTCACTATCTTTTCTACAATTCAGATTTAAGAGGAGTAACAAAATTTAGTACCAGAAAAGAAAAAACAAATTAGTACCATGATAAGTTAGTATTTTACCCATTTATCTCTTCTTTAATCTTAGACTTTTGCTATGCTTAACTGATAAAATAGTGCATTTACTGTGGTTTACTCCCATCTTACAGGTCTATGTGATTTAAATGTAATCGGGAAAGAAATCAAGTGAAAACAAGTTAAAAAGGAGCTCAAACAAAGAACTGGAAATCTGGTCAACAGAGTACCCTTTGCGAATACGAAGTCCTGGCCGCGAACGCAAAGGTCAACCAGTCAACAACCCTTGGCGAACGCGAAGGACCGGCCACGGACATGAAGAAGGTTCTCTGGCAGAACTGGGCAGAACACTTCGCGAACGCGAAACACTTTACGCGACCGTGAAGAAGGCTTTCTGGGCAGAACTGGGCAGAAATGAAATTTCACATTTTTTATCCCAGAAGACATAAAACTCGGCCTAGCTCGTTTTGGAAGATATCTGTGGCAGAAAATACAAGTTTTGGAGAGCTAGGGTTCTACACCACACTTGGGGATTGCAGATTTGAAGTTCTTCGATAAGAAATTCTTAATCTTTTGCCCATTTCTTTAATTTCTTGCTTTGTATTGAATATCTAAGTGTGTCGTATTTCATTACATTATTTAATTCTTGTTTATGGAAATACTCATTATTAAAGTTTGGATTAAAACTCTTGTTATGCTTATGTATTGAATGATTTTTATTAATTATGAAGTGAGTTGATTATTTCTTTAATTATTCTTTTTTTTTAATGTTTCCAAAGGGATTAGCCAACCCTAGTACTTTTTTTTTTTAATTTTGCGCCGGGTGTCCGAGTCTCTTCGAGCCCCTACTAATCCCGGGGTGCACAGGCCCTCGGCAAGGAGTTTCCCGCAAGTGCACCACGGTTAATTCAGGTTTTACCCAGTCCGATGGCCCTCAGAAATTGTTTGCACCCAGTGAGTTTCGAACTTGAGACCTAGCTAACCCTAGTACTTGCCCATTAACTTCGGTTTAAATCTTGGAAAAGGTGAATTCGGGGTTGGGAAAGATTAATTAACAAGAACTTGAGATGTTAAACCCTTATTTTATAGATTCTACCTAGGGATAGGATTGAACTACTTGTAACCACATTTTGATGTACTTAATTCTCTTAATTGTTTTAGGGATAATTCAATTAGAAAGTCTTGTTAGTTTTCAGAAGAAGCTAATATAGAATTATAATCCGAGGCTAATTAACATAAACTCACTCATATTTATAAAATCGTGAAATATATTGGATCGTTATGTAAGTCTTTGAGTGTGATACCCCTTGTATCCATGCTTGTAGCCATTGATCATTTTACTTGGTTTCTAGGTTAGTTTACATTTTCGCATTAGTCATAATATTTTCTCTAAACCCTTATTAGTGTTTGGCTTAGCATAAAGCCAAAGCAATAACTCTCTTACTTGCCTAATCGCCTACATATTGTTCCCTATGGTATTCAACCCCGACTCATAGTTGGGTAAATTATATTGCATGCGGCCGTGTATACTTACACTTTGAGGAGTGGATTTGGACATTACCACACCTCCTAAATTTCTTAGGTTTGAAGTATCTTAATATTTTTCATGGAATATAACAGAGCACACAAGTGAAATATATTTCCACAAAATGGTAGTAAGAAAATCTTTAGCCACTATAAGGGAAGGGTACTAACACCATAATGGATGATGATAAATTTCATAGACTCAAGGTTTTAACTTTTTTTTTTAAGGGTAAAAAAAATGGGATCATATAGGATCGGAGGGATAAAGCTCAAGGTTTTAACTTTTAAGTTAGCCAAAACAATTCTCTACTGAGAAAAGGTTCCCAAGAATATGGTGGCATTTGTTTAGAAGTCATCCAAAATTAAAATATACTTCTGAACAAGAGACAATGTTTTGTGCAAAGATGTTACCCGTTCTTTAAAGGATAAAGTTATTCTTTATGAAAAGATGTCATCCAATCTTTAAGGGTACATTTGTCCTCGATATCCTGGGATTCCATACTGGATTATGTGGAATGACAGGCCCCTCCCTAGTTAGAAGCTTCTCATAATAACAACAAACATGGTGTAATCCCACATAGAAGCTTCTCATAATATGACTCAAAGAAAACGTCATTTTCCCTGGCACTCCATCTCCGCGCATCATAGTCTATCATGCGAAACTTGTTGATTCTGAAGGAGTCTGAAGGAGTCCGAGCAAGTTTTAATTCATCCACCTCACAGTCATGCAAATTCCTTCTAAACCTCACACTCCATTGCACTTCTTCCCCTTGTAGACTCCACGTTCTTTAGACAGATCTTATTTTGGCTTGAAATATTGTACATATTCGGATATGTGATTCTCAAAGCATTGTTCCTGCACCACCTATAGTCCCAAAAACTAATCCTCCTCCCATCCCCTACCCTAAATGCGATGTCCTCATTAATCTCTTTCCACCCCTTTAAGTGAAATATTATACATATTAGGATATGTGATCATCCAAAGTGTATTTATCAACTCCTACAAAAACAGTTGAGAGATTTAAGAGTTCTCCGAAACTTCTTATTTGAGTGCACATTAGAAGATTCCGCAGTGATTTTGCTGTATAGTTAGGAGTAAGACGTCACTTTGCTATTTGCACCTACTCTGGAGACAACGCATTCCATAGCATGACTTGAACCGATCTTCATGTCCAAAACTCTATCTCTTCTTCTATTGTTAACCATTGTCTTGTTTGCTGATTAAATGTTCTTCTTAATATTATAATCTCTAAAAAAATCCAACAGAATAAAGGTACTGATTCACTATATACTCCTTATGTCACGGACCGGTGACATTTGAGAATCACAAGGACGGTAGGTATGGACCTGAATGACCTGCAAAGTCAATCAAACTAGAAGCGGGGATTTAAGTAGGCATAGGTGGGTTATCAAACAGCTCTTCCAACAGAAAGCCCATCTAAGAACCAGTCCCTCCCAAAATCCCAGATTTCCAAAATGAGAATAACATAATCATGAACTGATAGTCATAAATCAGATCACAAAATTAGAGAGGCGGCATCACAAAAGCATCCACATATTAGGGAAAAAAAAGGAATAGATAAAAGGTCGTACAAGGAAATGAGAGAGATTGACGATGGTCCAAGCTATGCCGGGTGAGACGCCAAGGACAGAGAGCACAGCCATCCACGAGAAGAAAAGAATGAATATGTAAATGGTCCAAACCCCAGGGTAGGTGAACCACTCAGTGTTCCGATTCAGATCCGTCGTAGGAGCAGCCCTCACATAATAATTCGCCATCCAAATGGATCGGAAAATACTTTCTATCCACACCGTCTGTAGCTAAACGTTAGTGTGTATATAAATAAGCAAAGACAAATATGAATTGAAGAAGAAACCTTTCAATATAAGCAATCGCCAATGTCAGATGGAAATGGCGATAATTATCGCACAAAGTCCAAGTATAAGGGAATTTGATAGGTTCAGCTGTTCAACGAAAGGAGGCTGGCTGCGATTTGTAGGAGGTGGTGGGACCGCTAAGGGGCCTTCATCTTTGCTTCTTTTTAACAGATGAAAGAAATTCTTTCCCCTTTTTTTTTTCTTAAAAAATGATAGACAGTGTTATAAATATATTATATTATGGATGTTGATTGTACTCCGTTATAAATAAGTTTCCTGAAGAAGCTAATCCATATGGGACTCCGCCGTAAATATGTTTATCTATTTAGTACTCTATTGGAAATAAGCCTGAAGAAGCTTATCACTTCGATACCTGGTTATGGATAAACATTACCCCAGTAGAAGATTATCCATACCGGGTATAATAAGTTTATCCTTTCAGTATTCGGTTATGGATAAATATTACCC
>MU670065.1:45854-65723 GCA_026770625.1 Nicotiana glauca | reverse complement strand
TTCCTCGATTCGGGATTCAAACCGGTGACTTGGGACACCATAAATCTCCCAAGTGGCGACTCTGAATCTTAAATAAAAACGAATCCCGTTTCGATTGTCCTTAAATTGGAAAAACTCCTTCTTTATTATATCCCTTTCCTGGGGTGTAAATAAAGCCTTTTTCGGAAAAAAAGGAGGTGTGACACATATTATTCGGGATCGGGTCGTACAACCTCGACATAAATTGCGCGTGATAAATTCTTTGAGTCCGATTACACTTGATATTACTTTCATGACTTGAAAAAATATAATTTACTTGGTGGCTCGTATTTGTTGAAGTTAGTATGTGTTAATTGAAGGTCTTAATTGACATCTAGTTAACGAATCACTAATTTACTGCTCATTATTGCATTATAATTATTGATGTAGTCCTTGCCTATTTAAAATTTTTGTACTTTATTTATTGGCCCATAATAAGTGCTGATGCTGACCCCTCATCACTAATTCTTCGAGGTTAGACTAGATACTTATTGGGTACATGTTATTTATGCACACACGCTACACTTTTGGACTAACCATAGAGGATATGATGCAGGTGCATCTGGCAGTAATTCGGGCGCATACCCCGTTACCCCGAGACATAGTGGTGAGTTGCTCTTTGTGTCCGTTCTGCAGTGCCCCCAGTCTCTCTTTTTTATTTATATTCTGCCTATCTTATTCTAGACAGTAGTATGAGAGGTTTCGCATACTCTACTAGTTGCTCAAACCCTTGTGACACCGGGTTTTGGAAATATCATCTCCTCTGGATAGCTGGATCCAAGCAAGTCTACGGAACCCCAGTGGGACCAACTCCAATATATGCACAAGAAGTGCAGAGTATGCATGAGTACAACCGACCCTATATACTCTGTAAATGTCGAGCCTAACCTCAACGACGTAGTGACAAGGCTATGGCGGGTCACTTGCATTAACCTGCACGCAGTAATAATAATCATAATAATAATAATAATAATAATTATAATAATAATAATAATAATAATAATAATAATAATAATTATAATAATAATAATAATAGAAAAGACATGAATAGAAGAAAAGCAGGTAATTCATATCAACAAACTAAAAATCAACTAGCAGAGAGTGCCGAATCACAACTCATGCAACTCATCTCAACAACCGAGGCCAATCCAACAGTCACAAACCAATATTACTTTTACCAATATGTTGCGGCGTGCAACCTGATCCTACAATATCAACTTTTAATCATCTGTTGCGGCGCGCAACCCGATCCTACCATATAATCATCTATCAATATCATAGTCCATGCTTATTCTGCCATTTTAATTCATTAGCTTTCAATTTCTGTTGCGGCGTGCAACCCGCTCCTCAAACAATTTCAATTAACAATGGTAACTCAATAACCAAGATTTACAGGAAATCATACATTAAGAGAACAAATGTACGAGCAATGGAGAATATTAGGATAACCCAAGAGACTAGAATCACTCGGATGTCTCAACTTTACCAACTCAACATTATCTACCTTTTAACAATTCATATAAGTGAAACTACATCAATGAAGGCAATAATTAATACAAAACTATAAGGCAAAAAGGCATAAGACAATTTAGATATGTAATGGAATCATGGAGGGGGATGGGCAATTTAATACAAGAAATGTTAAATGGCAAGTAGCAATTATGGCATGGAAATAAATAAGCATGTAGCAATTAAGGCATAAAACAAGAGATACTATGAAGCAATGATAATAGGAAACAAGTAATGTAACGGTGCACATACACTCATCACCTCGCATATACGCCATTTCACACAAAATTTACATAACATGTAGTCCAAGGGTCCCTAATTCCTTCAAATAAAGGTTAGACCCAACACTTACCTCACTCCGTAATCGACTCAAAGTTCAACCACAGCCTTGCCTTTTTAACAATCCTCCAAACCATCCAAATCTAGCAAATTATTGACCAAACGATTCAAAAGAAGCTTTAGAAACTACCCACGGATGAAGGAGGTTCAATTTTGATCATCATTAAAAATGTCAACAAAAGTCAAACTCGGGCTCGCTTGGTCAAAACCTGAGATTCAGACAAAAATCCAATTAACCATTCACCTCCAAGCCCGATTATGTAATTTATTTCGAAATTCGACCTCAATTCGAGGTCAAATTCTAGAATTTGCAAAAACCCCTAATTCTACCCAAATCCGTAATTTCTACCATAAAAACCCTAGATTTAATGTTGAAAACACTTGGAAAGTAATAAGCAAGTGAAAAGAAATAGATTGCAGTTGGTTACCAACAAATTTGGGAAGAAAATTGATAGTAGGCTATATAGACGCTATTTACACTCTAAATGTACAATACTTTATTGTTGTTTTAAAGGCTAAATGATAACAAAATATTCTAATTGGTGTTCTTTTGCTTTGCAGGGACTAATCCAAGTTAGGAAGAGACTATGGAGTGTTTTGGAGTCAATAATATGGATATAAGGCCAATAAAGAAGAACCCAAACAAAAATAATCAAGAAAGAGGCAAAGGAGGACTGGACAAGAGGCCACCGCGAGTGCGGTCGACCTCGGCTGGAATGCGGTAGGCCAAAAGATTGAGTCAGAATAATTGTGATTCACTGCAGTCGCGATGCATTCTTCCGCGGCCGCGATCGATTGTGTAATCACCCAGAACTTTTGGTACTAAAGTGTAAATTGGGGGAAACTTATCCTAACCCCTTATAAACTCAACAAACTCGCCCAAGCAAAGGTTAAGCTTGTTTTTAGACTGAATTGGTCTAACATATGGTGTGAAGGCTAATGTTGATGCTTCAGCTGGTGGAGCATTTTTGAGCAAAACATAGAGAGAAAGTCAGGTCCTGCTTGACAAGATGACACAAAATTCGGGATGGACAACCAGAAATGCACCTATCACTCCAGTAGTTCACTCAGTGCCCTTAGATCCATTCAACACTCTTGCTAAAAATATGGCCACATTAATGACACAGATGAGTCTACTCACCAAAAAGGTGGAAGAGTCAGGGCAGAAGCAGTAGGTACACATTGTTGATACTACCAATGGGGGCTTATGCACATCTTGCACTAGTCAGCCAATTGGTAACCAATGGAATGTAGAAAGTGATCATCATCACTACCCCGAAGACATGAATTATGTATTTAATTATGGGGGCCAGAGACTGGGTGGTCAGAATTGGGGGCAACAAAATTAGCCATACAAGCTAGTCCAGCCACAACTTAACAATAGAAATATGGAAGGTATGAGACCTCACAATAATATGCCGCCTTACCAAAGGCCATAAGTATATAACAATAAAAATCAATAGCAGGGTTATCATCCTACTCAGCAGTAACATGGTGGAAGAAAGAAAGATGGGTTTGCTACACTCGAAGCAATGATGCAGCAGGTTATTGGGTCAAATTCAAAAATGAGTGAAAGGATAGATGCACATGAGTCGGCTATAAAGAATATTGAAGTACAGATGGGCCAGATTTTGATGTCTTTGAAGAATCATCCTCATGGGACATTGCCTAGAGACATGCATGTATATCCAAAAGATTAGGGCCCGAAGCAGCTGATGGCAGTGACTCTACGAAATGGTAGAGACTTAGAATTGGAGAAAGAGAGGGCCCGAGAAAGCATACAGGCTGAGACACTTGTACTAGTGCCCATTTAGCTGGATGATTGAACGAAACTGACAGAGGTAACAGTACAGCCTGCCCAGGAAGAACCCAGCATGTAGATTGAGGCTGAGGAAGCCCAGGAATAGGTAGTTGAGGTGGTATCAGACAAAGAGACAACTCAAATTGTTGGGAAGAAAGACCTCGAGCACCATTCTTACAGTGGCTGGCCATGTACTAGAAAGAGGAACAATACAAGAAATTCTTGGAGATGCGAAAATAAATCCAGGTAAATATCCCCATTGATTTATGCTTTGAAGGAGATTCTTGGCTATGCAAAAATGATGAAGGACTTGATATCCCGAAAGTTCAATTTCCAAGACTTGGCCACGATGACTCTAACTCGGACCTGCAGTGCTGTGGTGACTAGACCAGTTGCTTAGAAGTTGTCTGACCCAGGAAGTTTCACAATTCCCTGCACCATTGGTAACTTTGCTTTTGCCAAGGCACTTTGTGATTTGTGGGCTAGCATAAATCTTATTCCCCTGGTGATCTACAAGAGGTTGGGGATTGGAAGAGCTAGACCCACGTTGATGTTATTGCATCTGGCTGACAAAATCGTGAAGCAACCCTCTGGTATCTTGGAGGATGTGTTGATTCAGGTAGGGAAATTTGTATTCCCTATAGATTTTGTGATTCTAGATTGCAAGGTGGATGAAGAAATTCCCATAATTTTGGGTAGGCCATTCTTGGCTACAGAGAGAGCTCTCATTGATTGTGAAACTGGGGAGTTGAAGATGAGGTTGAACGATGAGGAGATAACATTCAATGTGAAGAAATCTATGAGGAGACCAAGTGAATTTTCCAATTATTCTCTTATTGATGTCGTGGATGTTATCGTAGAAGCAGATGATGAGACGCTGACTATTGAGGACCCTCTTGCTACATGTCTGGCAAATTTAGATGAGGTGAATGGGGAAGAATCAGGAGAATGAGTGTTGGCCTTAGAGGGCAGGGGATTTTGGGATAGAACACTAAAATTCGAGCCCCAACACTTAGAAAATAGAGAAACTCCTCCGGTCAAGCCATCCATAGAAGAACCACTAAAGCTGGAGTTGAAGCCATTGCCCGCCCATCTCATGTATGAGTTACTAGGTCCTAACTCCACATTACATGTTATTATCTCACCCAGTTTGCTAGATGTGCAGGCAGAACAACTGTTGCAAGTACTCAAGGAGTGCAGAACTACTATTGGGTAGACCATGTCAGATATTAAGAGGATCAGCCCGGCATATTGCATGCATAAAATTCTAATGGAAGAGGGGCACAAACCTTCTAGGAAGCACCAAAGAAGACTGAACCCCAACATGAAGGAAGTGGTGAAGAAAGAGGTGATTAAGTGGTTGAATGCGGGAATCATTTTTCCAATCTCTGACAGCAACTGGGTTAGTCCGGTGGAATATGTTCCTAAGAAGGGTGGTATGAGGATGGTCAAGAATGATAACAATGAGCTAATCTCTACAAGAACTGTCACAGGCTGGAGAATTTATGTGGACTACAGGAAACTAAATCTGGCCACCCAGAAAGACCACTTCCCATTTCCCTTCATTGATCAGATGCTTGATAGATTGGCAGGGAGGTCCCACTTTTGTTTTTTGGATAGGTACTCAGGGTACAATCAAATCTCCATTGCACCAGATGACAGAGAGAAGACCTCCTTCACATGCCCATATGGTATTTATGCTTTTCGGAGGATGCCATTTGGCCTATGCAATGCACCTGCCACATTCCAAAGGTGCATGATGGCCATATTCACTGACATGGGCGAAGACATAATGGAGGTGTTCATGGATGATTACTCAGTGGTGGGAAACTCATTCGATGAGTGCCTTATAAATCTAACCCGAGTGTTGAAAAGATGTATTGAGACTAACCTGGTACTTAATTGGGAGAAGTGTCATTTTATGGTACAAGAAGGCATAGTCTTAGGACACCAGGTATAAAGCAAGGGAATCAAGGTGGATCAGGCTAAAGTTGACGTGATAGCAAAGCTCCCACCCCCCCACTTTAGTCAAGGCAATCAGGGAATTCCTTGGGCATGCCGGTTTCTACGGAGATTCATAAAATACTTCTCCAAAATTGCCAACCCTCTCTGTAAGTTGTTAGAAAAAGATCACCCTTTCTTGTTTTCTGATGATTTCAGGGCAGCATTCGAGGAGTTGAAAAAGAGGCTAGTCACAACACCCATCATTGTTCCCCTCGACTGGGAGAAACCATTCAAACTCATGTACGAAGCTAGTGATTATGCAGTGGGGGCAGTGCTGGGACAGGGAAAAGACAAGCTAATGCACCCAATCTACTATGCTAGTAGAACGTTGAGTTGAGCCTAGCTAAGCTACACCGTAACTGAAAAGGAAATGCTGGCTGTGGTGTTTACATTCGACAAGTTCAGATCATACATGGTTGGCTCTAAGGTGATTGTATATACTGATCATGCAGCTCTCAGGTACTTGATTGAGAAGAAGGAGTCCAAACTGCACCTAATTCATTGGGTGCTATTACTGCAAGAGTTTGACCTTGAGATTCGCGACCGCAAGAGCACAGAAAACCAAGTCGCCGATCATCTATAACGACTTGAAGGAGCCGAAAACTCAATTAAGGTTGAGGATATTCTGGAAACCTTTCCAGACGAGAAGCTACTTGCTACAAGCCTTGGGGAAGTGCCATGGTATGCAGACTTTGTAAACTACCTGGCAAGCGGTATAGTTCCCTATGACCTTTCCTTTGTGCAAAAGAAAACGTTTTATCGTGACTGCCACATGTATTACTGGGATGAACCTTATCTGTTTAGAATATATATTGATAATATGATCCAGAGGTGTATCCCCGAGATAGAACAATCTTCTATTTTATAGGTATGTCATACATCCGCATATGACGGGCATTTTGGAGGAATCAGGACGGCATCAAAAGTGCTAGAAGCCGATTTCTACTGGCCAACAATATTTAAGGATGCACATCAATGGGTGAAGGGCTGTGATGAATGTCAGCGAACTGGGAACATTTCCCATCGCCATGAGATGCCTATGAACCCAATTTAAGAAGTTGAAGTGTTCGATGTATGGGGGATAGACTTCATGGGCCCCTTCGTCAGCTCTTTTAGGAATAAGTATATACTTGTTGCTGTGGATTACGTGTCCAAATGGGTGGAAGCTGTAGCCCTACCCACCAATGATACCATAGTGGTGGTGGGGTTTTTGAATAAGAATATATTCACCCGGTTCGGGACCCCGAGAGCTATTATCAGTGACGGAGGCACTCACTTCTGCAATCGAGCGTTTGAGAAATTGCTGGCAAAGTATGATGTGCGCTACAAGGTGGCAACATCATATTATCCTCAGACCAGTGGACAGATCGAAGTGTCTAATAGAGAGATTAAAAGTGTACTGACCAAGACGGTGAATACCACAAGAACTGATTGGGTGAAAAATCTAGATGATGCACTCTGGGCCTACAAAACACCAATTGGTATGTCACCATACAAGTTGGTGTACGGGAAGGCTTGTCACTTTCTAGTGGAACTAGAACATAGAGCTTGGTGGGCAATGAAACAGCTGAATCTGCATATTGAGGCTACGGGAACAACTAGAGTCACAGAATTGCATGAGCTCGATGAGTTACGATATCTTTCTTTTGAGAGCACAAGGTCGTACAAGGAAAAAATGAAGAGGTTGCATGACAAGAAAATTGTGGAGAGAAATTTCAAGCCCGGAGACATGGTATTGCTTTATAACTCAAAATTAAGTCTATTTTCGGGTTAACACAAGTCACGATGGTCTGGACCATTTTGAGTGGTCAAAGTATTCCCCTCAGGTGCCGTATAGATTGCCTCAGAGAATGACGCTTATACATTTTTAGTCAATGGGCAAAGATTGAAACTATATGTGGGCATGGATGAACACAAGGAAGTGTCAGTGATCCCCCTGAATGAACCATAGAAGTCGAGCGAGCCTTAAATACGCTCATCTGATTCGTGCCGCAATGTTAAATCAGGCTCTGCGTGGGAGGCAACCCACAATTTCTATTATTTTTCTTTTTATTTTCTTGATGTTGTACCAGATGTATAAAAATAAATTGCTCGTGACCGCGACCATGGTGAATGACGAGTATTCTATCTCAGGATTTCTCAATCCACCGTGACCGCGATGGGACCACGGCACGGTCGCTGTGAAACACGATCCTTTTGTTTCACGCCCCTTCACTCACCGCGGTTGCGGTGGGACTGTGGTGATTTGCAATAGATCTATCGCCCAGGTAAGTCACGTTGAAAAAAGATTTTTATTATTATTATTTATTTTCTTTTCTTCTACTCTTAAACACTAAAAATACCCTCCCCGCCGTCACTTTCCCCATCATTCTCTCACTTTTCAAACTCTACCCAATATATCTCTCTCTTTCTTCTTCTTTTTCTCTCCAATCCCTAACTTATTCTTGCCTTACACACATACACAAACACTTCTACAAGACTCCATCTTCCATCAGTCTCAATTTCTACAAACCCAGGTATGTCAAGTTTCTCCTCTCCCTTCTTGTGTTTCTTTATTTTGCAATTGTTTATGCTGTAAGTGTGTAGTATTCATATTTAGATTTTGTTTTGGTTTTATTTTGTGCTCTTTAGTGGGTTATGTGAAAAATAACTGTGTAGAGTAGAGTGAGCTTTTGTTGTGTAAAATTAATTATGGTGGGGTGGAATGGTAAGTGAGAATGGTTGATTTGGGGGCTAAGTTATGCTTCCATGAGGTTAGGCGTGTTAGAATAGAGACCATGCTCACAATGTGTTTGTGAAATTTCCCCAATGGAGTTGTAATGGCTAATGTGACCATAGTGTTGTTGAAGTCTGAGTAACCACCCAGGATTCACACAACTCAAACCCTCACTAATGTGAGCCTCTATTTTTGGCAGGTATAGTGCATCAATCTAGGAAACGATGTTCCACAGGGTCCTCCGCTAGTGGACCGGGTAGTTCTCCTAGAGCTCGGGGTCAAGCTAGTACGGAACAGTTTGACCGCGCTAGATTTGTCTCCAAACCAGTTGAGCACATGTATAATGTCGAGGCGTCCAAGAAGTTATTACCTGAAGTACATATTGACTGGCAAGCCTTGCAAGTGGAATGCCCAAGTATCTTTGCAGAGTTGAGAAGGTGTCAGATGGACATCTTCTTTTGATTAACCGGAAGAGATGAATGTACTGATGGTAAGGGAGTTTTACGCAAATTGCCTGAAGCATGTTAATGGGGTGGTCACAGTACGAAACACCCGGTAAATGCACCCTTTGAGGCCATCCACCGAGTGTACCGGCTCCCAGTATTCACTGGGATACAGATCATTACCTCTCTTATCACCACCCAAATGTATGGTGGGCACAAATTCTTGAAACAATATGTATGCCTGACATGGAGTATATATGGATAAAGCACCAGATCATACTGAACTCCCAGTCTCTTAATTGTGAGGCTAAGTGTTGGCTCACAATTATCCACAATCGTTTGCTACCCTCCAGCAACACTATCGATGTCAATGGGCCACGAGCAGTAGCTATCTACTATTTTATGACCCACCATGATTTTGATGTTGCCAAGATCCTTCATGATGAGATGTTCATTCGCTCCCCAGAAGTACTCAAAGTGTTTTACTTTCCCTCTCTGGTTACCAAATTGTGTCGTGCTGCATGAGTTTCTGAAAATCCCAAAGTAGATGGGAAGTTTCCATTGAAAGCCCCATTCCGGGCTAGCAAAATCACAGTTGGGAGAGGGACGGTAGTGGTGGTTGATGATGCTGATGAGGATGCTGAGGACGCTTCCGCCCCACCATAGCCGAGAGCTGATGAGGTGGTCCCATCACAGGCCCACTGAAGTACCCGCATGACAGCCCTGGAGTAAGAAATAGCTGGTCTCCGCACTTCGATCACTGATTTGGGCACCAGAGTTGACAATTTGACTACTCAACATGCCAAGTCAGAGAAAAAGATCATGGGCTAGCTCTGGGCACTAGGATGAGCGTGTCACCTCAATCCTAACACTGTATCTGATAAGGATTGAGCATCAGGGAAGTCCACTTACCTTACTTTGCTTTATATTCGTTGACATGGGGACATGTTATAGCTTTAAGTGTGGGGTGAGGGATGGTTATTGTTGTAATATTGTATAACTTTGTATGGTGTTTTTTGTTTGGTATTGTTGGTTTATGTTGGTTAACTTCAACTTGGCCCGAAGAAGGATACCTCTCGAAGGGTCTCTTGAGGGATACAAGCCGAACAAAAAAAAAGATTTTCATTTGATTAGGTAGTGTATCAACTCCCCCTTGGTTTTTCTTTAAACCACAGTTCTTTTCAAAGGGTTTCTATTTGTACCAGGTGTAGTTAGTTTTTCTTTTTAGTTTAGAAAGTCTTGGGCGAGAAATAAAAATGGAAATAGGGATGCTTAACTCTATGGTACCTTGAATAAAGACTAGTTTAGTGTAAAACTTAGGCTCTTTAGTTGACTCAAAGAAGGCCTTAAATTGTGTGTTTCTGAATGGCTCAAGTACTTAGAACAGAGTATGATGATCCTAAATGAATTGAGTTATGTGTCGTGTGTGAGTGAGGCTTTTTGTATTATGTGTTAACATTCAATGCCTAGAACTTCCCCTATGTGTGTACGAAGCAAAATGGTAGCCTTGTTTGGTCTGGAAAGTGACATAGGCATTTCTTTGCTTAACCCTTCTATGTATGCTTGCTCCCACCTAACTGTGTATACCCTAGTCAACCCCGTTGAGCCTGTAAGTATGTTTTCCTTTGGCAACCACATTACATGCCTAACTCGAGTTTAAATTGCCTTTTTGTTGAACCCTATCACCTCTTAGTAGCACTCAATGTGTACAGATATGCAAAAATATAAATGTGGGGTGGTTGGTTGGGCTGTTAATTGGAATTAAGGGGGCAAGAAGAAAAAAAAAAAGGTTAACACAAAAATGTATTGGTGGAGGAAGGTTTTAAAAAGTTTAGAGTTTAAAAGTACACAACGTAGTGGAGTGCTTAGGGAGGTGTAGTCATTATACCCAGATGTATCCTACCCATCCCGCAACCAATATTATAACCAAATAAAGTCATATTTGATTCTAGACCGAATGAGCTAAATTAGTCGAGTATTAAACTACGGGCAAGCCTATGGTGTGTTGTTTGTGGCATAAGAATTTGTTCTGAGGGTGAGTGAAATGTTGTATTCAGATTCCTCAGTGCGTGGTTTGTAAACGATATAAGTCTCTTTTGTAGTGAGTAGGCACATGATTCATGAAGGGAAGGTAATTCTGGACCTCTAACTGAGAGTAAGAGAGCTGTTTAGGGGTATTGCGTGGCTAGAAAAGAGTCCAGTCTTGAGGTGAGGAGGTTGCGCTGAAGTAGTCTACCCATGTGAACTATTCTTGGTATAGGGAATAGGGAAGTGACCCAATGATGATTAGGCCTATAGAGTGTGGTTTGTTGCTAGAGGACTAGCAACGGTTTAACTGTAGGGTGTTGATAGTATGCTATATAGACGCTATTTACACTCTAAATGTATCATACTTTATTGTTGTTTTAAAGGCTAAATAATAACAAAATACTCTAACTGGTGTTCTTTTTTTATGCAGGGACTAATCTAAGTTAGGATGAGACTATGGAGTGTTTTGGAGTCAATAATGTGGATATAAGGCCAATCAAGAAGAACCCAAACAAAAATAAGCAATAAAGAGGCTAATGAGGACGGGACAAGAGAACACCACGACCGCGGTAGGCCAAAAGATTGAGACAAAATAGCTGTGATTCACCGCGGTCGCACCGTGTTCTACCGTTGCCGCGGTGGACTGTGTAATCGCCCAAAATTTTTGGGACTAAAGTGTAAATCGAGGAAAAATTATCCTGACCCTTTATAAACTCAACAAACTCGCCCAAGCAAAGGTTAAGCTTGTTTTTAGACTGAATTGGAGGAAAGAACAAGTATGAGAAGAGCAATCAACTATTAGAGTTTTTCAATCTTCTCTTTAATATCTTATTTTGCACATTATGAATACTTTAGTGATTTTATCTTTCTTTTCCATGAGTAGCTAAATACTTTGTCTAGAATTTTGATGGAACCTATTGAAGGATGAACTTCGTGTTATATTAATATAGTTTATCCGGTTTAATCTCCATTTGTTCAACTACATTCTTGTTGTAGTTAATTGATAGGATGATCGATTAGATGTGCCTAATTAGTATGTATTACTAGGGAGGGAGTGCATATTTAGGAAATTGTTGAACAACACCACTCCCAAAGTATATGAGAGATTAATAACCGAGGGTTTAAAGGCGGGATTAGGGATAATGAAGCCTTGAGTGTGATCTAAAATGAGTTGTAGTAAAAGCCATCTAGCGTAACTCGGAAGAGTGCGTCTAGTAAATTGTTGTAATTATTCGGGGGAGATTTACGGTAGTAAGAGTGATCATGATTAATAGAGGCGATAAAGCAAATATATATAAAACATAACAGGAAGGGATTCCATCAATAGGGAAAATCATAACCTTAGATCCTTCTCTTATTTGCTTACAACTTGATCATAGTTAGCTATTAGTTTACTTATTGTTCTTCAGTTATAGTTAGTTAAAACATCACCAATTGTTATTCAGAATATTTAGGAAGTTGACTACAAAGAATTTAGTGAGTCTAACAAAGTAATTGGTAGGTCAATTCCCTGAGGATTCGACTCTGGACTAAATACTCATATTATATTTGCAATGTCCGCTTAGTCCTTTTTATAAAGCATAGTTGGGCGTGATAAAAAATCTCTTGAAAAAAATTGCCTCTAGGGTGATTAGGGTTGAGAGTTTGAATGAAATGAGCTCAATCATGTTTTCCCCCTCTTTTACCAGCTACGGATGTCGCAATTGCGAACCTCGCAAATGAAAAGAACATGTCGCAAATGCAAACTACGCCTCAAAAGATAGAAGTCGCAATTGCGACAAGTTGATCGCAAATGCGAACTGCCCCCTTTGCAAAAGCGACCAAATCCTTCGCAAATACGAAGATGCCCAAACTTACATTGCATTGCAATTGCGATGACATAATCATAAATGCGGACACAAGACACGTCACAAATGTGACTCTTTCCTCACAAATGCGAGAAACCCAGTCCCCAGTCCATGCTCGCAAATACAATGAGGTGGTAGCAAAAGCGAGGCTCATATTTGCGAGACAGACCTTGCAAATGCGAGAAATGCCGTCTAGCACCAGAAAAAATGATGCAGCAGTTATTTCAAAAGGCCAAAAATTGATTCGTAGCATATTCGAAGCTCACCCGATGTCTCGGGGATCCAAACCATTCATGCACACAAGTGTAATAACATCATACGAACTCGCTCACGCGATCAAAATATAAAAATAACACCTAGAACCGCTAATTAGACACCAAGCCAAATGAAAATTTTAAAGAAACTTAAGAACTTTCAATTTTTCAACCGGACATCCGAATCACGTCAAATCAACTCTATTTTGCACCAAATTTTCCAGACAAGTCATAAATACTAAAATGAACCTATTCCAAGTTTCGGAACCAAAATTCAAACTTGGTACCAACAAAGTCAACCTACAGTCAAACTTATGAATTCTTTAAGGCACGATTTTACATTTTCATTAATTTTCTTATAAACCTTTCTAGAAAAAAGACACGGACTATGAACGCGAACCGAGAAGGCTAAATGGGACTAATCAATATCTCAGAATATAGAAATAAGGGCATAACTCTAAATAACCCATCAAGTCATCACATAAAACTTAAAATGTAGTGCTATATATAAATCTAATTATAAATTATTTTAGTACAATTTCAAAAAAATTGACCAGTATCGTGTGTGTTTGTGTGTGTATAATATGTTACAATTTAGGATGTTTCATATATGTAGATAATTAATAAAATATTAAATATATAGATGTGTGTGTGACCGAAGTCGGTCAGTATTTGGTGAAAAAGTCAAAATGCATTCAATAAAGGGCTATATATATATATATAGAGTCCTTTATTAAATGAATTTTGACTTTTTCACTAAATACTCGCCGACTTTGGTTGGTTATTTTAATAAAAAAATAAAAAAAATAAAAATTCAGATTACCGACTGATTTTGGTTGGTAATTTTATGGTCAAACTGTCCAATGTTCACTTAAATGTACCGTCCACCTTTTACGACCAAAGTCGGTCGGAAATATTTAATTAGAGCCCCATCGACGGGCTTTCTTCCATATTTCTCTTTTCTCTATCTCTTATTTCCTCCCTCACCCTCCTCTACCCTAAAACGATTTCACCCAAATCCTACCCAAAATCTATTCCTACCTCCATTCTCCCCCCAAAATCAAAGCCCAAAATCATCCCCATCCCGTCCGCCATCACCGCTGACTTCTCCTCCTCCACCACTACCTCACCACAACTATTGTGTCGTCACCGTCGCTGCTTTTTCCACCACCTGCCTCCTTTCTCACCGCTGCTCAACCGTCGTTTCTTCCACTACCTGAAGGTTAGTCACCTAGCTTTTTTTAAGTGACTTTAATTCTTAGAATTCAGGGCTTATTAATTTAGGGTTTAATTTATTATTTTATTTTTGTTTATTGCTTTTAGAAATTTAGGGTTTAATTTATTATTCTATAAGTGTTTATTGTTTTTTGAAATTTGGGTTTTATTAATTTAGGGGACACTAATATTGTTCTTGGTTTAACTAACTATGTTAGTCTAATTGAATGTGTTAACAAATTATAATTGAACGAGTTAGTCTAATTTAATGTGTTAAAAATTATAATTGAACGAGTTAGTCTAATTGAATATGCTAATAAATTATAATTGAATGAGTTAGTCTAATTATGATTAATGCTAGTGTTAGCTATCTTGCAAGTATTTCAATTATATTGCCCATCAGTGGTCTAATTGAATTTGAAAAAAAAACTTATTCAAGGATATAAGAGAAGTTTAAAATTAATATGCACCCAAATTATTTAAATTAACTACTTAGCAACTAATGTTTATTATGTAACTTAAATTATAAATTAATTTGAAATCTCAATTAATATAACATGCAATTTAGTTACTCTTTGTGTAGATGGAGCATGGTAGTTGGATGTATAATAGGAATTATCCTAATCGTCGTTTTTTAGGGAGGAATTTTTAGAGGCGGATAATGAATTACATGCATGCAATGTCACTTGAAACATTTCGGATTGGAGGGATGATTAGTTGTCCTTGTGTGAAGTGCAAGTGTTTGGTTTTTTTTTTTTGGATCGGAGGATGTTCAGACTCATCTTTATAAAAAAAAGGGTTTATGGATAATTATTTTGTGTGGACTAGTCATGGAGAGGTTGATGGTAGTGACGATGTATTTCATAACATAGTTGTTGGTTAAAGTAGTAGATCGGTAGAGAATAACGTTCAACATCCTAGATACTATGAGATGGTTGCGGATGATTTTGGGATGCTCTTCGAGTTTGGACCCCATGAAAGTGTTCAACAAGTTCGTAACGAAGAGGAAAATATTTTTATGAACAGTTAGAGGCCGCTAGTCGTCCACTAAGTGAAGGGAGTCTGCACTTTCAGTTGTCTGTTGTGGTTTGATTATTAAGTATCATCAGATACTAATATTTCTCAAGCGTGAATGTATTCTTTCATTGTCCTTACGAGTGAAATAGTTGGTACATCTTTCAACATACTTGAAGATTTCTGTACGGCTAAAAGATTAGTTTCTATGTTATGACTCTCATCTATGAGAATCGATTGTTGTGAAGATGGTTCCATGTTGTATTAAAAGGGTGGTTCAGATTTAGAAAGTTGTAAATTTTGTAAAAAACCTTGTTTTAAGTGGGTTTCCAGCGGGAAGAAGATTATTGTGAAGTCCATGCACTATTTACCTCTTATTCCTAGATTAAAGAGGTTGTACGTATCAATGAGTTTCTCTCGTCATATGAGATGGCACTATAAAAATAGAAGGCAGCCCAATGTTATGTGTCATCCTTTAGATGGGGAAGCTTGGAAGCATTTTGATAGGACGTATCCAGATTATGCTAGTGAATTGAGGAATGTTCGATTGGGGTTTGTGTGCTGATGGTTTTAAGAAATTTTTGTATCTGCAACACCATATTCATCCTGGCCAGTCTTTATTATGCCATATAATCTTCTGCCTGAAATGTGTATGACTAGTCTATATAATTAAACTGTTTTATTCTCGGTCCCTGCAATCTAAAGAGTTTGATTGATGTATATTTGCAACCTCTGATTGATGAGCTAAAATAGTTGTGGTATGATGGAGTTGATACATATGACATATCAACTAAGCAAAATTTCAACTTGGTGCTAATTTAATATTGACCATCAATGATTTTCCTGCATATGGAATATTTTCAGGTGGATTATTGCTGGAAAGTTAGCACGCCCTTACTACATGAAAAATGATAAAGCGTTCAATTTAAGATATGGCCGAAATCGGTCATAGTTTGATTGTTATCTTTAGTTCTTGCCAATTGATCATGAGTTTAGAAGGACGAAGCATGCATTCAAAAAGAATACAGTTGAACATGATTTGCCACTTTCAATTTTGTTCGATGAGAAAACTCGGGAGAGGGTTCAGAACTTCACTAAAGTTACCAAGGCTCCACCTTCTAGATTTTCCGAATATGGTGTTACTACGCAATAGAGCTTATTTTGGGAGTTTCCATATTGGAAGGATAATCTTCTCCAACACAATATTGATGTCATGCATATTGAGAAGAACTATTTTGATAATTTTTTCAATACAATGATGGATGATACAAATAAGACAAAAGATAGCCCGAAGGCTAGACTAGACTTACAAGAATATCACGACGACCTGAATTACATTTGCAGTCTGCGAACAGTGGTAAGGTGTTCAGGCCCAAGGTAAGCTACACATTTACTTTGAAACAAAGACGGTAGATTTGTGAGTGAGTTACAAACCTAAATATGCCTGTGGGCTATGCTTCAAACCTGGGAAAACATGGCGATATAGTTGAAGAAAGTTGATTCATGTGAAAAGTCATGAATGTCATATCTTCGTGGACATTTTAATCCCTATTGCAATTTATGATTTGCTTGTAAATATCTTGAAATCCATCGTAGAGATAACTTTGTTCTTCAAAGACTTATGTTTTACCATATTAAGGGAAAAAAACCTATTTCAAATGAATCAGAACATTCATATAATCAGTAATAAGCTAGAAAGGATTTTTCCATGTAGTTTCGTTGATGTGATGGAACACTTTCCAATTCACCTTGTACATGAGGCGCAACTTGGAGGGCCGATTCATTCCAGGTGGATGTATCTATTCGAGTGGTAATGATTAAATCTTGATTCATTCTTGTAATTTTTTTTAACGTTATACTCTAATATGACAATGTGCAGGACTATCGGCAAGTGTAAACAATTTGTTAAATAGACGAATATGATTGAAGGATCCATATCCGAAGCCTATCTTGCAAAGGAAATTGCCCATTTTTTTTCTTACTACTTCGACAGTCATGTGACATGTGCTAGAAATAAGCCCAATCGGTATAATATCGTGATTGAGAATGATACATTATATCCACCAATGTCCATATTCAATTAACTAGGTTGAGGTTCTAAAGATCGATCAAAAAGGGGGCCAAATAATTATGGAGTATGCCACGACCCAAAATCCATTAAAGGTCGTGATGGTGTCGTACACGTTGTCATTCTAGCCAACACTAAATAGTTAATTAAATTCTCTTTTTATATTTTTGAAATCATAAAGTGTCCTTCAATTTCACTAGTAACTGATGAACTTTACAAAATAAATAAAAATGTTTACCATTTCATTACTGAATATCCCATTATCATCCCAGAACCCAGTATCACAAGTGCGTGAGCAATTACTAAGAGATAAAATAAAATACAATAACTGCCTATAATACAAATTGGAAAGAAAAGAAAATACAAATACTCTGAATGAGACTCTACTGGTTGCAGGTCATCTCATAAGATGCAGCTCACCTAAGTCTCTGTATCTACCATGCCACTGCGCTCACGAGGCTACTAGATATACATGTGCATGTACAACAAAATGTATAGCAAGGGTAGTATGAGTATGAAAACAATGATACCCAGTAAGTATCCAGTCTAACCTCGAATTAGTGAAGAGGGGTCGACTTCAACATTTACTAGTGGTCCAATAATATCAGGTGCAGTAAGGAAGTGAACAAATATGAAACAGAGTACTTATATGAAACAAACAAGTATAAAATACGTGGTACAATTCCTCTCTTTACAATTTACTCAAGCTCTCAACTAGCGAGTTCCCTCCGTAACTCGAACATATACATGGATATAGTGGATTTCATCAAAAAGGTTATCATAATTCAAATAAGGGAAAAACCCTCAGATACACCGTCTTCTTGGCAAATATTACGCACGATTCCATGAGGATAATATATATATATATATATATATATATTCTATCATGACAAGAACTCTTATTGTCGATATTGATATCCCTTTTATAAGTGAACTATCTTGTGTCTATATTGATATCCCTCTTAAAATTAAAATATATAATTGTCCCATGTCTGTGTCTAAAGCATATTGCAAAAAATACAGTCCAACTTTAAGATTGTTTGACAGTGCGCTTTATTATATCATTGGAAATCACAAACGTATTAGAAATTATTTTTGCTATATAGGTATACATTAAGATCTTACAAGATAAAATTATTAGTAGGTCAAGCACTTACTTGGTACTCTTCCAAGTTACTATGACCTGAATTGGAATAATGGAACTTCTACGTTAAATTGTATTTACTTTTTTAATTTTTTAAAACAAACAATATTAAAAAACAAGAACATATAGATCAATATCATATTATGCGTACAAAATATTTTCACGTTAAAAGAAAAAGAAAGCAATACCGATTCACCTCTGTCATGGATAATACATGGAATTAGGGGTGTACATAGGCCGGGTTGGTTCGGATTTTTCAATTACCAAACCAAACCAATGATGTCGGATTTTTAAATCTATAAACCAAACCAAACCAAACCAACGAAATCGGGTTTTTCAATCTCGGGTTTTTTCGGATTTTCGGTTTTTTTTTCTTTTCCGATAAGTCTTCATAGCACAAATATATAACTTATGCTCCACATACTTCTCTAATCCTACAAGAATACAACTATATAATGTATTCAAGAAAATAATACAATAATATAAGATGCGTCATAACATTGTACTAAAATATTCAATAACAAAAATACTAAAATCCATAAAGAAAATATTACTAAGTAATAAACCATAATAAATATTAACATAATCTAAAATTACTATATAAGTCATGTTTAAATAAGTACAACTATAAGTATTAGTTACACAAGTAAGCACTAAAGAAAAAGATAAACTAAGTTATGCATTTTAAATATAAACAATGCAATACTAAAAAATAGATATCAACACTATTGTCATTTCTAGTGTTGAATTGAATTTTCTTAGTTAGCATTAGTATTGATGTGAAGTTTATTTGAATTACTACCTTTATGAACTATAAAATTTATTGGACCATTCAAGAATGTTAATTCCAAACTTGAAACAATATGTTTAAAGATAAAACTGTGAAAAAGTTTAAGAAATATTTATGAATTGTATTAAAAATAAATATTTATATGTATAAAATATTTGTAAAAATTAAATAAATGTAATATCGGGTTGGTTTGGTTTCGGTTTGACTTTTTTAGTTAAAACCAAAACAAACCAATTATGGTCGGGTTATTTTTTCCAACACCAAACCAAGTCAAACCAACCCATGATCGGGTTATTTTTTCGGTTTGACTCGAATTACCGATTTGGTGCGGTTTATCGGTTTTCTTTGTACACCCCTACATGGAACCGGACAGCGTTAACTTTCTTTGGCCATTAATCTCCCGTGCTAGATCACCGTAGAAGAGAACAAAAGTAATAAACATGTATCAATAGAAAATTAATATAACAAACATAGGGTGTGTTTGGTACGAAGGAAAATATTTTTCGGAAAATGTTTTTCAATTTTTCCATGTTTGGTTGCATTCAATGTTTTGAAAAATATTTTCCTTATCAATTTATTTTCCTTCAATTGGAGGAAAATATTTTCCTTATCAAAAGAAATGAAAACATTTTCCAAAGCTCCTTCTCAACCTTCCCCACCCTATCCATCTAAAAAAAAA
>MU670065.1:11902-31592 GCA_026770625.1 Nicotiana glauca | reverse complement strand
TTTTGCACAGAACCTGCTCAAGTCTCTTTTCCAACTGGCTGAGCTTGCTACTGACAGATTCCATGGCCTTTTGAGAATTAGATTCTTTGGGTTCAACTGTTGGAGAAGCAGCAGTTGGAACATTTGATGGTTGAGCAACTTCTTCATCTTCATATTGAATCTTCTCTGGGAGATTAAGCACTCCAAGCTCTTCTCCAGATTCAACCATGTTTGTGAACTGCATGATGGAAGTGACAGTTAATTCAAGTGAAAAGAAAAATGTAGATGAATTGTAGTTACTATAACTGTAATTGTAAAATAATACAAAAATGGAAAAAAAATACCTTGAGCCACTCAGGCTTGATCATCTTGTCTTCAATTGCAATCAACCAAATCTGTCCCTTGTTAGCTGACCATCTTAAAATCCGAGGAGTCGATTCAGAACACCATGTAGCGAGCTCGGTGCTGACGGACGAGCAACACTCATATAGCCACACTTGCAAGGCTAATGAGCATCCCCGTATAAGATAAGAATGTACATTCGAATTAAGACGATGTTGGACAGATTCAATAACCTGCCTGAAGGATTTGGTACCCCATGGGTACGACTCAAAATTTTCAGACTCTACTAGAAAGAATATAAACTTGTCTATCAAAGTCACATGGTCCTTATCCGAAGGACAAACAAAAAATTCCAACATATAAAGAACGCACAACTGCACCGCATCCATATCGTTTACCCATGCTTTGTTAATCACTACATTTTTCAGATGCCATTTCTCAACCCTTTCTTTACCCCCAAAATATATATTCATTAAAGGGCTAACATATTTGGAAGTGTAACCATAGTCTGAGAAAGTATTCACATAGTTAAAACCAGTTATCAACCCAAATTCTCTCAACGAAAAAATTAATTTTTCACCCTTCAAAAGAACAGAAAAGTATGCGTCAGTAGACTTTGACAACTCATATTTCATTAGAAGATGAAGGGTTTGGTTTTGCCTAACTATTGGGGCCAGACCTAATAAGTAACCAAAACAAGTTTTTTTGAAAATATGTAATTAATTTTGAGAGAGTAAAGCCTGAATCTGGCTAGGTATGGTAGGCTCACACAAAGTGTGGAACCTAAGAACACCATAATCAATATTTTATCGAGCAGCGTAAGGGCAATTCTGCAAAAAAATAGAAAAAGTTGGACATTAGTACTACATATAAATACATGACAATAACATAATAAAACTAAATTAAGAACAGCCTACCCACACCTATATCTACAAAAAAATAAAAGCAGTTGTATATATAAGTCCAAAAATGCATTATAACTGTAGTTGGAATTTAGTTATATATATCAGCAATAAAGGATACAATGGAACTACCTTTTACTACAATAGAACTACATTTAACTACAAATCAACTACAAAAAAAACTACATTTATAAACTGTCTAAGAGTCATGGCTCCAATTAAACTACAAAATTGAGATAAAGTAGTTGCAAATTTAGGACCAGACCACATTTAACAAAAATACACTTGAACAATCAAAGAAGAACAATGTAACAGTTAAATGTAACAGTTACATAATGTAACCTTCAAAAATGTAGTGTAATTGTATTTAAAATGGAGTTAAATGTAGCAGCTACACAGGTTGCAATAAAAAACCATAACTACACTTTACTGAGCACAACTACAAATCTACTACATTATAACTACAATTATAGCTGCTATGTAATCACAGTGCCAAATAAACCTACAAAATTGCGACAAACAATCTACAAAATTGAGACCAAATAACATTTTTCCAAAAAACACTTGAACACTAAAATAGCACTTGAAAACTATTTTTTTGCAACCAAAATCAATCTACAAAACAGTGCGGACAAATAAAAAATGTTTACCTTTATTGAAATTTTTTGAGGAACCAATTTTTGTGCTTTTTTTGAAGGTTTTTTCTTTGTTTGTTTTGACGATGAAGGAGACAACTTGAGTTTTTTCCCGGTTGGAACTTTGGGTGAATCTTCTACAAAATCGTCATCTACACTCATCTCTTTGCCCTTGCGCTTCAGTTGTTTTTCGACGGGTTTATCTACTGCACTAGCATCGACATCGTGCAAATGCTTGCTTCGCATTTCAGCACGGATTTGCCTAGGAGAAGACATACCTGTAGTTTTTTCACTTGCATGTGTAGAATGTGGGGTTTTGGGTGGGGATTTAGGTGTTAAAACACCCAAATCAAAAGAGGGAATATCTGTCACTACAGCTTTTGATGGTTTTTTTTGGGAGTATTGGGTTTTTTCATGATTAAGGAGATGAATACAAAGTTTGAATTGGATGAAAATGGTAGGGGAAGTGAATGAACGTGATGGGAATTGTGGGTTTCTGCTATACGAAAAAGGGGGAAAGAAAACTGAAGAAAAAACGTGGGTGGGGTGGGGGAGGAATTAACTGTGGGTAAATCGTGGGTGGGGGGGAATTAACTGTGGGGTGAGAGAGAAGCGGGTAAAGTGATTAATTGGAAGATTTTGTCCCTAAATGCACGCCTACATTAAATGAGAGTATAATTAAAGCCTTAATTTGAATTATGGTACATAAATTGAAAGTTGGTATGCTTAAATGTAATAAACATAAACCTTAAACATGAGAGGTAATAAAATTTGCTATATGGTATACATAGGTAAAAATCCCCTATTAATAACACAACTAAGCCCTAAAAAAATATCCCACTGATTTCCGCCTTTCAAAATACTTACCGAAACCTTATCTGGATTGGACAACTAAAATACAATATAATAACCTTTTCATGAGTTATGCAGGGGTAAAGTGAATTTGCAACTCTCTTGTTGTAGCATGGAGGAAACGTTAACAACAGAGACCGTTTTAATGGAGGTAAAAACAAAAAAGACCTCTAGCTCTCGCTCATAAACACTTGTTTGGTTGTCAATTTAGAGTTTTTCCCCATATTCTTGTTTGCTTCAAACCTGTCAATTTACCCCCCTTTTGGATAAATCGACTATGTCAATGGCCTGCTGAAATCGACACCGTAATTCTATAGCTATTCTGTAGAATCCAGCAAATTAATTGGACTTCAATTAGTAATATTAGCAAATTCTTGGTATTCTGTGAGTTACAGCTTTTTGTTTTAAAAATAAAAACTATTCCAGTTTCGGAAGCTTTATTTATTTAGGATAGCTTTATTTTATTTTTTTGGATAATGTCAATGTCCAGCTAGCTTTCTCCGCACCTAGATTACTAAACTTGTTCTCTTACCATTAGTTTAATTTGTAAAAGGGGCAGAGATAGAGAATCGCTAGATCAAGGGTGAAGGTTGGGGACGTTGTCGAAAAAAGGGACTTTTAAGTCAAAAGGTGTAGCTCTTGAATATCTTTCTTTATAGCTTGAATATCTTTTAGGCGCATAAGGTCAGGTGTTGCTTGTACTTCTCAAATAAAACCAACACTACAACTAATGGAGCTAGTCCAACTACTTTGTATTTAAACTTTTCATAAAAAATACTAAGTGGTTTTTGTTTGCTTGATGCTTGCAACTGCCTAAATTTACACAGTTTTGCTTGAGATTTGTCAGAATTGCCCCTAGCACCCCTTGGTCCCTATTAATGAGGATTCTCTTGAATTTTTGCAGACTAAGGGAGAAGTCAATGATATGATGAGTGAACTTCCGAATTGCCTGCTAGCATTCATCATCTCTCTGTTAAGCATAAAAGATGCAGTCAAGACGAGCGTATTGTCCCGTAGATGGAGGCATCTTTTCATGCTGATCCCCGACCTAGTAGTTGATAGTGCCAATATCTTTAGTGATGATCAAGATCATAGGAGATTTACTCTTTCAAGTTATGAGGCTTTTGAGAAGGAAAGGCGTGAATTTGTTATTCGTGTGGATCAGATCATGATGCAGCTAATGCATGGAAGGCCTATACGTTCCTTGACAGTGGGTTTCTTCATGGATAGTGAATATTCACCTCATTTAGATGGTTGGCTGAAAGTTGCAATTGCATCTGGACTGACCAAACTTGAACTCTTCCTTTCATGCCAGCAGAATTTCTTGACTGGATTTGTTGTTGATGAGCACCGCCAATACGATTTCCCGTATTGGCTGTTCTCAGAATCAAGTACATCAATGTTGAGCCATTTGCGGTTAGAAAAATGTGTTATGAGGACTCCAAGTGACTTCCGTGGCTTCAGAAATTTGAGAACTCTTGAACTGAATGATGTGATTTTGGCTGAAGACTTTGCCACAGAAGTTCTCCCCAGTTGTTTGCTACTTGAACAGCTGACCTTTCTTTGGTGTAAACTAAAATCAACCTTATGCTTTGATAATCCATCTTTGTCATTGAAGCATCTGAAGTTGCTTCAATGTTATCCTGAGCCAATTATTAAAATATCTTCCGTGAACCTCACAACCTTTGAGTATGCTGGGGAGATGATTAAGATTGCATATCTTTATGCTCCGCAATTGATAGAAATGTGTTCAATAGATACATGGGGTCCTCTTTCATTTGTCCATTTCTCTAGACTTCCTAAGCTTGAAATCTTACTTCTATACGTGGATTATCTCCAAGTAAGTGTCATTTATTTTGCCAATTTAAGAGTGATTGTTTCATTACTTATGTTTTCGTTCAACTCAGATACAAAAAATTCCAAGAAGTCTTGACTCTATGGCCAATCTTAAGCAATTGAGTTTGTTTCTGGTGTCTGCGGATGATGATTTTGACCTTTCGTGGGTTATATCTTTCTTGAAAGCTGCGCCCCTTCTTCAGAAGCTTGTGCTGACGGTAAGTCATCCTTTCCTATGAAACTTATTTGATTTTGATTCAAGACATTCTTCCTACGATGGGAAAACCACTCTTCAGAAAAAAAGTTATAAAGAAGGACAAGGTTATTCTACTCACAATGTATAGATGAATATAAATAAAGAAAAGATTATTTTTCGCAGGATGTTAAATGAAGGAGGAATAAGGTCTCTGGAATTTCAGAAAGTGAATCCTCCCTTTCATATCCTGGCCTTGGTAGAACTTGTCGTTGGTTACAACGACATTCTACATAATTTTGACCTTCTTAGTGTATCATAAGTAAAATTTCTAGCTTTGTCGAGAAAAAGTACGACCCATCAAATACTTGATTATGTCTTTTATCCTCATTCGCGTGAGACATCTGTGTCACTTGTTGTTTGGTGCCGCGATAGTTTCATAGGCATATCTTGTCATGCTAAGACATAGGCACATGTTGTCATACTAAGACAAGAGTGATGATGTATCTATTTGTTCGGCTACTTACACTCGTCAAATGTCAACCACTCAACCCAAGATGAACAAGTATAAACTTCAATTGTTAACTGAAAACCTATTACATTATTTTTGCGTTGTCGCATGAATGATTCTTGTTCCCAGTTTATTGGTCAGGTTTATTATATGTTTGCTTTATCTTTTATAGGAATATGCTTGTTTCTTTATCAAACTGATAGCTTAGTGTAGTTTTTCTGCGGTACAAACTTATAAAGTAATTGCTTATACTAGCTCAGAGTATCAGAAAATTGGTGATTTTCCTAAGATGTTTTAACATCTGATGGCTAGTGTTACTCAAAATTACCTTCCCAAAACTGTTCTGTAATCTTTTGCAGTACTCTGTCCACTGTGGTCCATAGAAAACTATTATGGTGAAGGTATCAGTAAGAGTCCTTTCATAAGGAGTATGGAGTTGCTCCTGGCTCGCTTCGGGAATACCATTATTTTGTCTCGCAATTTTCTATTAGTTATATCATAGGACTAATTCTTGAAATTTCTAAGCATGCGTGATTTCTAAGAAGGTTGAACATGTGAATTGTAAAATGCTCAACTCCCGTTGATTTTCTTGCAGTTACACGGAGGTGAAAAGAATGCAGATCAAAAGGAGATACGAAAATTAGACGGAATCCATCATGATCAACTAAAAGAGTTTGAGATGCATGGATGTACTGGTAATTGGTACGAAATGGAGCTTCAATTGTTTGTATTGAGTAGGGCAAGCAGATTGAAGCGGTTAATTATTAGTCCTTCAACAAGCATGTATGCTGGGAATGGAAGATGGGTCGATATTTCTGAGGGAGCGAGTCGCTGGAGTGAATGTTGCCAAGAAATGGTAAGGAATCAACTTGAGGGTCACGTTCCCCAAGGGGTTCAGTTGGTGTTTCTCTAGTCAGCTGTCATTTACGGATGCGGATGAGTGTTTGTTGTCAGTCCTAATCCTTCAGTGTTTGTTGCCATTGGATTTCTATGTAAATTATTAGTGCTTGTTTTTCTTCAACTACTTACAGGCTATTTTTGAACCTATCTTGTGACCTAATCGGATCAGAATGTATTAGCATGATTTCCACTTATTCTTCGCTCGTTGTCTATCATAATTGCTCTCCTCCCACGTAGTATATATACCCAAATCAGGTGGTAGTATCAGATTACTATTTAATTTTTGTTATAGTATAACAGATACAGAGCCTAAAATCCCAAAACAAACACTCCCGTATCAAAGATTCATCAAGTTGACTGCCTCTTTTATATAATATATATAATGTATACACTAGTTGATGAATGCGCACAAAAGCCAAGACCAAATTGAATAACATATGGATTAATCGAGTTAGACCACATGTATTCAGAGGCGGCCCAGGATTCGAGTACGACGGGGGTACCATTATATGCTAATAACTAGCGATAAAATTTGGCGGGCAACTCTTTGAAAACTCAATGATTATGATGGCTTATCATCCAAGTATAAATAAATAAAAGTTCTAAAGAAATAGAAATCATCGAACAAAGAGAGAGACTTTATTCGCAAAAAAGGTGCTATGGAAAGGGATGGTATTTGATTTAAGATTGTTTCTTTCTAGCTTTTTCTCTGTTAAATAAGGGGTCTATGACCAAAAATGTGTTCAAACTTAAAAAAAACTTACTAAACGAATCTAGATTAAGGGTGTGCCAATAGTTATAGAACTGAAGAAAAGTCTCAAACTCTTAATTAGTTGTCATTGTTGAGCCAGAGTTGACGGATATCCGCTGCTTTGTCATAGTGATTTTTGAAGAAAGTTGTGGCAAAAGGATTTATATTTTTCTACTTCTGAAGAGTCATAAATTGCAATTTGAGGTTTTTAATTTTAAGGGATGGACTTGAAAAAGAAAAAAAATTAAGTTGACTATTATGTGTAGAGATTAGTTGAATTAAAAGAAGTAAACTAAAAAGGAGGGGAGAAAGAGATAATGGGTTTTGAACCCACGACATCCAGCAAAAGCAGAAACTTAAGTTTCCCACAAAACCGCTACTTTAGTTCGCGTTTTTGAGTTTCAGGGCACACGAAAAATATTTAAGGTGTCACAATTGTATGCAAAAAGATATATATACATAGTTTTTGCCGAGGCTAACGGGGTCCTGTGACCCCTCAAGCCTCAACGTATGTCCGCCTCTGCATGTATTGTCACCATGCTTGAGTGTGGGGGAGGTAGGGAAGAAGCAAATTAAATAATTCATGGCATAAGTAACTCATTAAATTTTTTTTTTTTTTTGAAAGGAAGAGATAAAAGCTACATCATATATTTATCTCTAAGGATGGGATGAATGAAGGAAAGCAAATCACAGGGATGAAAGAGAAATTCGACAATTATTTCTTATAATCCAGGCTATTTCAATAAACGAACACAAATCCAGATGGATGTTTTTCTTTTCCAACTTTCACTGAAATAGATTAACGAATCTTTATTAAATAAAAAAAGTTGAACTTTGTAAGGGACAACAAATATTTTCTTTCGAAATATGAAGAATAGTTCCTCCAAGAACACTATTACAAGTCCGGTGAATGCTCAAGGTGAGATGATACATGTTTGAGCAAATAAATGCTAAACAAATTAATAATAAGTTAATAAGGTGAATCTTAGTTGAACATTATACATCCTAAACCAAATAAAAATATGACTCCCGTATATCGAGTCGAATGTTGGAATATTAAGTAGTGAACTTAATATGCTATGATTGCTAGAAATGCAATATCATAAATGTGTAATAAATGCAAGAAATGACAAGGGTTATAGTGTGAAGGAAATGTCACCCAATGATTGTGTGATTGGGTGTTTCCTCACTCTGACAACGTGGAAAGGTAAGCAGTCAGTATGCGTATGAGATCTTGAGACTTATAACATCAACCTGTTATTAACCCTTTGGTTATTAAGCAAGGTCCAGGGTTGAATAGAGAGCAGTAAAGAGAACTGATCAAATCAATCACAACAGATGAATGGTACCAAGCTCTAATGGGTATAGATGATATATGAAAGCCCTAGGAGTTATAGTCTAAATGTTATTCTCTTCAAAAAAGCATGGGTTATTGTAGGATAGGATGTCAAAGAGGTAGTTCTGAATATCTTTAGCTCCTCTAATATGTTCCAGCCAATAAATTGCACTTCAGTAACACTTATCCCAGATAGGGCTGTTTATAAAAACCTAAAAAATCTTACTCCCTCCGTTCAAATTTATGTGAACCTGTTTGACCGGGCACGGAGTTTAAGAAGAAAATGAAGACTTTTGAAATTTGTGGTTCTAAACAAGTTCAGATGGGCCCAAAATATTTGTGTGGTTATAAAAGCTTCTCATTAAGGGTAGAGTTGTAACTTTAAGCTAAATTATTACCAAATTTAGAAAGGGTTCATTCTTTTTGGAACGGACCAAAAAGGAAATAGATTCATATAAACTGAAACAGAGGGAGTAGATTTTAACAAAGAGATTACAGTTGGTCATGGAAATCTTGGTGGATAGTTGCCAATAAGTTTTTTTTGCCGAGGAGGATTATCACATACAATATAATACTAAGTCACCAATTGGTCAAACTTATGGGAGGAATGGTATAATGTAGGGTAAAATTGGATATGCAGAAGGCTTATGACTTCCTTGCGTGGGTGCTTGTAGAACAGATTTTGAGTGGTGATCATGCCTAATTATGCCTTATAAAAAGGACTAAGCGGTCGTTGCAAATATAATCCAGTCCGGAATCGAATCCCACATGGAATTAATGTATTAATCACAACTGCTAGTTTCACAAGAATTCAAGTAATCAACTTCCAAAAATATTGAATAATGAGTTGAGTGTTTACTAAGTAACAACAATATAATTAAAAAGCTGTAATTTTATTACTAACAAATGTTGTAGACAAGATTGGAAATGTCTAGGTTATGATTTCTCCTCTTATCGGAATCCTTTCTGTTACATCTCCTGTAAATTCTCCTAGATACTCTCTACCGATCGTAAACACTTTAGGTGTCGTAATTCTCTTCCGAGCAAATACAACAATGTACTAAACGTATTCTTCCGAATTACACTAGCTAGCACTAGTTTACCGCTTACTAAGATTGCACCAAGATTTTATTATTCCTAATCCCACCTTTAAACCCTCCATATTGATCCCTCATATATGTTAGGAGTGATATTATTCAACAACTACCTATATATATACCCTTTTCCAAGTAATACACACTAAACGGTCATAGTTAATTGAGGGCCCTTCAATCAATCACAATAATCATGTAGTTGAACAAGTAGAGAAAATCCAATGACAAATTTATATTAAACGCAACAAAATTTCATCCTCGAAGCGGTTCCATCAAACCCTAGAATAAAGAGTTTAGCTACTCATAATTATTTTTACAACTACAATATAAGAATTCATCACTAATAATAGAAAAAGGGAAGAAGAAAGATAAAAACTCATTTCCGAATCTTTCTGTCTTCTTGCCTTCCAAGTTCTCCTAAAATCCAAGATACCTTCTTTTCGGAAGGCTTCATATAGGTCAAGGGAAGTCGCCTCCGAAATTACAATTTCAGCCCTAGAATATTTGTTCTTAGAAGGATGTGCGCAGCTGCACACTTGGGCAGTGACCGCGCACTTTGGTCAGTTTCTGCTTGACTTGCACGGTCCAGTGCGTGGTTAGTGCGCGGCCACGAACCTCGACAATTTTCTGAACTCTTCTTCCTTCTTGTTTCTTTCTTCTTTTTAAGTGCGCTAACCTCCTTTGATCCTCAAACGAACCCCAAATTTACTCCATAATCGTTTTACTTGGCCTTCAACGATCCATATTAGCTAAAAAATGCTAACCTCATTGTCACCCGGAATTCTCCTACAAAGCATAAAGTACTCAGTCAGAGCAACTTACTACCATTTAATGCTCAAACATCAGTAAAGTGCAGCAAATTAGAGTGTAAATAGTGGCCAAAAAACATAGTTATAGCGTACCATCAACACCCCACACTTAAATTATTTCTTGTCCTCAAGCAATCAAACCGCACTTTACATAGACGCAACCATACTAAGCGAGTTTCCTAACTCATCACACCGAGAATATTTAAAATAGATCATAAGAAAAACGAGCGCAACATAACCCAAACCTCTCTGAAACTTGCCAAGGCCCTCGAGATCTCAATCATTAATTCCAACAAGTCATATATCACTGTCCGAACTTAATCGAACCTCTGGAACACCAAAAATAATACCAAATTAACCTCGAATTCAAGCCTAAGAACTTCGAACTTTCGCCAATTCAAGCCTAATTCTACCACGGACCTCCAAATTACATTTCGGACACACTACTAATTCTAAAATCACCCAACGAAGCTAATCGAATCATAAAAATCCATATTCAAATTCGTTTACTCATAAATCAACTTCCGGTTAACTTTTCTAACTTAGCTTTCTAAGTAAGACACTAAGTGATCATTTCACTCCAAAACTACCCCGAACCCATACCTACCAACTTGATATAACTCAACACAGTTGAACACCACATAAACAAGCATAGATGGGGGGAAATGGTGCTATAACTCTCAGAACGAAGGACCGGGTCATTACATCCTCCCCCTATTAAACAAATGTTCGTCCTCGAACGAGTCTAAAACATACCTGAAATCACATGATATATCACATAATTATTACACTCACAATGATGATTTCTATTTATAGCAGCTGCCTAAAACAACCAAACGCTTGTAACAAACCTCGTATCATACAGAGTCTGAAGAAGCTATAGCAAGTCACAAATCAAACGCCTATTAGTCCTTGCTACATCTCAAGTAAACCCTTCTCGTTACATTCGACCAATCCGAACACAATCTCGCAGTCAAATCATACTCGCCACGTAGCCCTCAAATCACTAATCTCGCTAATAGGGACACCAACGGACATATAAGCACGTGCTCACACAATCAAATATTCGTACTCCAGCTCCAAACAAAACCCAGCCTAAAGTCCCCTGGACTAGCCCAACATCAACACTGAAATCACATCTCGCACCTCATCCAGTGAATTATAATCCATCGATGCACAACTGATACCGAGCGCTCGTGTGCGCATACGAATGTTGGAAGGAATTCAAAGAGTTACACTTCAAGCTGAATCGATATCGCACGATAAGAATTCAAGAAGGTGAAGTTTTCCTAAAGGTTCTGCAGCCTATCGAAGATAAGTACAGACGTCTCCGTACCGATCCGAAAGACTCTATTAAACCCGCTCATGACTCATGAGACCTATGTAACCTAGGCTCTGATACCAACTTGTCACGAACCAAAATCTAACCTTGGTCGTGATGGCGCCTATCGTGTTACAAGGCAAGCCTATTCCCAAAATATTACTCCTTCCGTTCCAATTTATGTGAACCTGTTTGACTGGGCACGGAGTTTAAGAAAAAATAAAGACTTTTAGAATTTATGGTCCTAAACAAGTCCAATGGGGCCCAGAGTATTTGTGTGGTTATAAAAGCTTTTCATTAAGGGCAGAGTTGTAAGTTTAAGCTAAATTGTTACCAAATTTAGAAAGGCTTAATTCTTTTTGGAACAGACCAAAAAGGAAATAGGTTCACATAAACTGGAACAAAGGGAGTACCACTAATTTGATTATAAGAATTTAGTAAAATATTTCCAATAATTTAATTCCTGATAAACTAAACTAACTCTAAATATAAATAATATAAAATACGGAAATGAGTCCCAAACATCGGGGTGTCACTAAGTCATGAGCGTCTAAATCTATAAACTGAGATATATAAATTATCTAACTGTCCAAAAAAGAAATGATAAAAGGAGTAACAAGGTCATGCGGACGCTGGCAGCTCTTGCAGTCTGCAATTAAAGCCGGCCTGAACTCAATGATCGCCATGCTCTACCTTACCTAGATCTGCACATAAAGTGTAGGGTGTAGTTGTCACGCCCCAAAACCAAGGGACACGACCGGTGCTCAACCGGAGGACCCCAGTCAAGCAGACCTGGAATTGCCTTTCCTATCCCATGCGTTACCCCGTGATTCCAATATACATTATTCTTTTGAAATAGCAATTTAAGACTTAAGCATAAACTTACAACTTGAGTTCATTTCTATTTTTTATTGTTTCCAACATTTGATACCAAGTACTTGCAAAAATACATACAACATTTACCAACGTGGACCACGATTTCGAACCGTACAGTTACTACCCAAAATACTTTTATACACTACCCACATTGTGTCTACGGAGTCTCAATGAATACTAGGAACTCAACCAATACTTGCCGGTGGCAAGGACTCAGCTATACCTTACAATACACAATAAGCTCAAAAGAAGGTGGCATGAACCACACATGACCCCAAGAGAAAGTGGGGCTCACCAATGCAACTGATGGGATAAAAAGGAGGCACTTCTGTCGATGGGCTGAATTACCTGCTATAGAACCACCTACAATCATAACACGAATGTGGCGCCCCCGGTAAAAAGGGACGTCAGCACATTTGAATTGTACTGGCATGTATGAACAAACTTTACCCTAAGTAAATTCAAACCATACACAAGTAACAATCCGTAAAAGAATCAACAATCAAATATACATGAAAGGTTAAATGAAGCCAAACAAGTTTACAATCTCTCCTTTTTCCCCTTCAATATTTTCACATCAATGATTTCACAATCTTTTTCATAATTTCATTTCAATAGTGATTTCGATCACTTTTCCACCCTTATTACCTCGGCCACTATAACCCTTATCACCACAACCCACACCTTATTACTTCTTGTTGCGGCGCGCAACCCG
Source organism: Nicotiana glauca (assembly GCA_026770625.1). Lineage (NCBI taxonomy): Eukaryota > Viridiplantae > Streptophyta > Magnoliopsida > Solanales > Solanaceae > Nicotiana > Nicotiana glauca. The sequence goes on along the minus strand of MU670065.1, from coordinate 18,540 downwards.
ATCCTACCGAACAAGTCACAATTCACAAACATCACAACAACAACAACAATTCACATTGAACAACAACAATAATTCTCAAAGAGCAACTACAAAAATTCACAAGAATTTCTGTAGCCATCAATACCATTTCCATCATATTCAAAAACTCATATGCAATTTAAGTCACTACAATAATTACCCACAACAAGCCAAATATGTTATTATCACAGTTTTTCCGATGGAAATATTTATGATTTCCTCCCATCATTTGTTTCTCAGCTCTTACGTCATAACACTTTCACAATCACATTTGGTTTATTACCAATTACTTACACCATTATATTGGAAAAACTTAACCTACAACGTTCAAGACATATTAATCACAAGAATTCATGAAATAGGTCATCTTGCCTTAACACTCATGAAACAACCAAAATTCACACATAGTTCACATAAATAGCACGTACCTATTTCTCGTACTCCAAACAAGGTGACTTTAGAAAGGTTAAAGTTAGCCATACATACCTCAATTTCTCCCCTTAATGACCCTATAAGGATCCAATATAATTAAGCAACTTCAATCTACAATAAAACATTCGATAGGGCCAATATTAGTAATAAATTCCATAACTTATGCCATTTAGGCATATTATCAAACACCTTGTAGGTATAGATATTTACACCTCATAACTATAGTGTTGGTTCATCCACTATCACCATTAACCAATAATTCACCCTACCATCATTCCTAACCAATTTATAACTTCCAACAAAATATATATATATGACTATTCATTCACACCCAACCAACAAATCATATCAAATAATCACCCATTCAATCTCTACAATACTTATGTATTTGAATTGGGAATTTATGGATTCCAATTACCATACCATAAGTTTTAATACTTGATTCATACTCATATTCCCATAATATATCCGTATATGTAAGTCTAAGGTGTAGGATTTACCTTTTGGAAGAAATCTTGCAAAACCCTCATTTGAGTTCTTGAACGAATTTCTTAAAAATCTATGTGTTTATGTGAAGATTTCATCAATACTAGTGTATAAATGATGGAATTTCACACCAAGTTAATGGAGATTGCTCACCTTGAATATCGGGGGAGTTGAAGGTCTTGAGAGGTGGAAGAAAACCCTCAAAGTTCGTCCAAAAGAAATGAGAGAAAATGAATCCCGAAATTGGGTCTTAAAGAGCCGGGACTGGGGCGCGTCAACTCTAGCGAAGTTACCTCGCTTCGCTGTCTGTTGTGTTCAAGGGAAGGCAAAATCCGCGTCAACTATAGCGAAGTGACCTCGCTTCGCTGTCCGCCAAAATAACTGGGTGTTATGTCTTTAGTAATTTAGTCATAACATCTTGTAGGAAAGTCCAAATGGCGAATGGTTTGAAGCGTTGGAAACTAGACTCAAAGACCTTTAATATCATAGGCTGTTCATCACATAAAACCTTATACATATTTATATAGTCTCGTTCAAAGTGGGGGCTTGTGCGAACTCATTTGAAATCTTAGCCTATTATAAACTTTTCCAATTTTCCTTAGACTAAGTCTTCCCTTTGGACCTCACATCACTTATTACATAACTTATACACTTATCCACCATAACCAATTCATTTGCATAATATTTAAAGCATATAAAATGTTACAATTAGTCTACGTGGAACCCCGAAATCCTATATTGCCTAGCAAAATTTTTTCGGGGCCTTACATTCTCCCCTGCTTAGGATCATTCGTCCTCAAATGAGATGTAGATCCGGACCCAAACACCCAACATAACATATTTCTTTTCTACCCTGCCTCAAGCCCCTAAATTTTGACTAACTCCCAAATTTTTCAAAAATTTCGCTAGAGCTTCCTTTGTAATTAGGCCTATCTATTTTCAGGGAGCCCCCGAAATATATTTCCAAGTACCATTACACAGTTTCTGTTATCCCTACAACTGGTATACAATTCATTACTCAACAACTTATACCTATTCATACACTTTAAACAATTTACATGTAGTTCATTCTCTTTACGCCACATATTTCACATGGTTTAACCAATGCCATTTACTTGTGCACAACTGGGTCACTTCAATGGGCCCCATACAATCCAATCACTTTAACATGCCAGAAATGCTTCAATTAACCATTAACAATCTACACTATCATTAATCCTTTACCTACCACATAAGTTTCACAAAAGTTTCATTTACTTCAAGGGTTGCACATTACCCAAATAGAAATAACATTTGCAATCTGGCACACATTAGGAAGTTACAACAATAAGGCAATTTCAGGAAAATGGGGTGCCTTTGCACAAATCTGAACACTACCTCAAATTTCTTGAAGACAATCATTCGCAACTACTAGACTTGTTCGAATAGATGGGGATATTTCTCTTTTATTTCTTTTTTCGCTTTCCACGTGGCTTCCTCAACTTGTTGACTTCACCAAAATACTTTAATTGAAGCAATTTCCTTGTTCCTCAATTTTCAGACTTGCCTACCAAGAATAGCAACCGAAATTTCTTCATATGATAACTCTTCATTGACCTCAATAGTCTCAATTGGCACGATGGTGGATGAATCCCCAACTACTTTCTTTAACATAGACACATGGAACACCGGGTGCACTAATGACATCTTAAAGGGCAATTCCAGCCTATAAGCCACCTGTCCTATCCTTTGAGCTATCTGATATGGACCGACATACCTTGGGCTCAATTTTCCTTTCTTCCTAAATTGCATGACTCCCTTCATGGGAGATACTTTCAAGAACACCCAATCATCTACTTAGAATTCCAATTCTCTTCGACGTACGTCTGCATTGGATTTCTGATGACTCTAAGCAGTTTTCATCCTCTCCTGAATGACTTTAACTTTTTCCATAGCCTGATGCACAAGATGTGGCCCTAACAGTTCTGCTTCACCAACCTCAAACCAACCAATCGGAGATCTACACCTCCTTCCATACAATGCCTCAAATGGGGCCATCTAAATACTAGCGTGAAAGTTGTTATTGTAAGCAAACTCGACAAGCAGAAAATGGTCATACCAACTACCTTTGAAAGCTAGAACACAAGCTCGCAATACATCTTCAAGTGTCTGAATAGTCCGCTCTGCCTGACCGTCAGTCTGCGGATGGAAAGTCGTATTGAGATTTACTTGACTACCCAAACCTTGCAGAAATTTCCTCCAAAAGTTTGCTGTGAACTGAGCCCCTCGATCCGAGATAGTAGAAACTGGAGTGCCGTGAAGTTGGACTACTTCCTTGATGTACAACTGACCATACTGTTCTACAGTATTGGTGGACTTGACTGGCAAAAAGTGAGCTGATTTCGTGAGTCGATCTACAATTACCCAAATTGAATCGAACTTGCGTGTAGTACGCGGTAATCCTACCAAAAAAATCCATAATGATCATTTCCCATTTCCATATTGAAAATTCTATTCTTCGTAACAATCCTCTAGACCTTTAATGTTCGGCCTTCACTTGTCGATAGTTCGTACATTTTGCCATAAAGTCCGCCACAACATTGGATTTTCCCAGGTGATATAGAATATCGATGTCGTAACCTTCGAGTAAATCCAACTATATTATCTTCCTCAAATTAAATTCTTTATGTTTGAAATTATATTGAAGGCTCCTATGGTCCGTGACTATATCAACATGGACCCTATACCAACAATGGTGCCAAATCATTAATGCAAATACAACTGCTGCAATTTCTAAGTAATTTTTTTTCCTTGATTCTTGAGTTGCCTGGAGGCATAAACTATCACCTTAACACGTTGCATCATTAGTAGAACATCTTTATCATATTCCTCTTACATAAGACCTCTCACGAATTGAGTTCTACTTTAATTTCCCTGATATGGTTACAATCTCATGTGAATAATTGCTACTAACTCTTCCAAATTCTCAACAAAAGATATCACTAAATGAGTTTTCTCATATGACCTTATGTCTCAAATGAATAACACCTGCTAACTTGCACACATACCCTGATAACACCATCCTGCACGACATTGCATCAAATATAAGGTAACATTGTGCGCCGACTTTTCTTATCCAGCCTCTTCTCCACATATGTGCCTGATAGAATTTAAGAAACCACACTACTTCCCATGTGAATATTCTCAAAATCCCTATTTATGGTTAAACACTGCCCAAAAACACATATCAACACCCTTTATATGTATACAATTTAGGAAGGGTCACTGACCTGAGAAGGGCATTCTCTAAAATTTTAGATCCTCCTCAATTCTTCAACAACGACTTTTGGTTTTACTCTTAAGTGTAAGACTTAGTCCACCTGATTCTATCCTCGATGAGTAACTCACCTCATTCCCCATATTGTAGCTACCAATAGAGTTCCTTGGTATTGCGACTTAGGAGTTACCATGCTAAACATGTCTGGCCCATAACAAGTGTTCATCCTGTTTCAATCTATTCCGAACCTTTCATTTGCCCTTTGGGTAAATTGTGTTGTCTTTTCCGTATTGCTCACCCTTTGGCCTGGACAATATGCTAGTACCATATTTTCTTTCTAATTGGAACTTTCATTGCCATTCCATTTTGCTGATAGTGCATAGTTAATAGCCTTATTGTTCCACGCATTTATCTGCCTCCCGTGAACTTGTAATATCATTTTGCCTGGTTTAATCTGTTTATAATACCACAACTTCACCACTGGTATTCTCACTTCCCATTGTATGTAGACATGAACTATCTCTATATCCTTTAGTTGATATTTAGTGTCACCCAAGTCAGTTGCATTGCGGTTAGTCCCTTATAACTTTTATTAACACTTGTGCTCTATGCGAGTCCATCATTTTGATGCAAGATATTTTATGATAACCATGACCATCTCAATTTAAAGGTTTTCTCCCCATTTCTTCTCGCCTCTTTCTTCCTAGATAGTGAATAGCCATGCACTCTTCCATATGTTACATGGTCTTTTACCTTAGGTATTTCATCCGGCTCACCTCTTAACTCTTATTAGGATATTCGTGGGAAAGTATGTTCGTCCACATATCACTTAACACTTATCTTTTTGTAAGATTCTTTAGAGGCTCTCCATCATGCCCAAATACACTCTTGGGTTATTGTAGCATCACATTTATTTCTTCCACTTGTTCTGCCTTTCTTAATCTCCTGGAACTTTGGTTAAATCACAAATCTATGATTAGCCCATTCTAAAAACTCGCAATCTTTCATATTGACCTATGGTACTTCGTTGGGTTCCATTGCTCCTGACCTTCTAACAAGTATAAAATCCTTTACAAACATACTCTTATTTCCTAGGATCGTTGACCCTATCATTCACATTTTCATGTGTGAAGAATTTACCTTCCTTAACCTTCCACCTTCTTGGGGTACTAGTTATCTATCATTAGCAGATCTTTTCAGAGAGTCATGTTACCCATTTTATCTTTTCTAGACCACGCATGCCTTCAACAAAATATTCAAACATCATAGCTACATGGTCTCACTCTTGTTTCAATGTATTTAAGTGGCCTCACAACGGCCTTTCCTCCCCCACTTAGGGCGAATGTCCTGAATTTTGAGACAAGTCTTGAATTTAGAAACTTTTGGGACATATGCCTCACATATCTATCTTTTATATATATATATATTCGACTATTAGGGAGACTTAAGTCACCGTAGTATTAATCTCATAAGTTATCTACTCTTATTCAGCCACACGGGTCAGGGATTCCAATTTCTCATGTCAATATCCTTTATGAGTTTAATACAACTTCGTACATTTCTGGGTCCTTATAAAGTTCATAGTACAAGGGTCTTCTCATCTTGGGTTCAATTGAGTCTCATTTCATAACTTCTTACCTCATGTGAGAGACTTACATTCTCATCATTAATCTCTTGGTCATTCTCTCATATATCACATGCTTATATAACCAATATATTTTCACACCTTAGGATCATTTACATACTTCTCGCACCATCCACGTGTGCTATTCAAGATTACATCTCATTTATCAAATCAATGCCTCTTTGGGCGGGTAATCACTTTTAACACTTTTCTCAAATAAAGTATACTTATGGTACTATGTACTTATTCTATATTATCCATACCATTTTTTCAACAAGATACATGTGCCGTCTCCTTAATATCCATGTGTTTGCCCATTGGTCATGACATGTGACAACGTTACTTAAAATAGAGGAAAGAGCATTTAAACTTACCTTGAATCTCAACGCACGAGTTAGAAAACAATCTTATAGTCAAGCTTTATCGCACGATTTGGAGTGTTGAAGAAGCGTAATATTCCTAAATGTCCATGTAGCCTCTAATTTATAGATGTGGTCGACAACACACCGATAAGAAGGACTCTATTAGACACGGCTCTGAGACATCCTAGGACACTTTAAAGCCTTAAGCTCTGATACCAAGTTTGTCACGCCCCAAAACCAAGGGACACGACCGGTGCTCAACCGGAGGACCCCAGTCAAGCGGACCTGGAATTGCCTTCCCTATCCCACGTGTAACCCCGTGATTCCAACATACATTATTCTTTTGAAATAGCAATTTAAAACTTAAGCATAAACTTACAACTTGAGTTCATTTCTATTTTTTATTATTTCCAACATTTGATACCAAGTACTTGCAAAAATACATACAACATTTACCAAC